>JARBWK010000008.1:140065566-140092287 GCA_030556195.1 Anolis apletophallus | reverse complement strand
GCACATCCAGACTAATATACCCCTGGTCAGTTGGAAGACAGACAAGGGTGTGGGATTACAGCTTGTGTTGGATGGAGTCACACTCCCCTTCAAGACACAGGTCCGCAGTCTGAGGGCGAACCTGCTTTTACCGCTGACCCTGGAACCCCAGGTGTCAGCAGTAGCCAGGAGTGCCTTCGCACAATTAAAATTTGTGTGTCAGCTGCGCCCATACCTTGAGATGCCTGATATGGCTATGGTAGTCCACGCCCTGGTTACTTCCCATTTGGACTACTGCAATAATGTCTATGTGGGGCTGCCTTTGAAGATAGTTCTGAAAGCTGCAATTAGTGCAGAGATTGGCAGCCAGGTTGTTAACTGGAGGGCTGTACCGTGAGAGGACGACATTCATGCTGCAACAGCTCCACTTGCTGCTGATCTGCTTCCCGGCTAAATTCAAAATACTGGTCATCTATATATATAAAATTGCTCAGTCCGTTTAATGTCGTATATGGACAAAGAAACTATGGCTCCCACAACCACCAAACTTGACAACCGACTGGACCATTACACTAGCTACAGACAACGGCAAAAAACCCGGACCTACATACCTCCCAACACCCCAAAAAATTGCCAACGAAACTCCCACCCCGGCCACTTTGCTGCCAGCGCAAACGTTTAGAACGTTCGCACATGGAAGCCAGAGCGCCTCCTCCGCCTCCTCCTTTGATCAGGAAGAGCAGTGGGGGGGCCTGGAAGGAGGAGGGGACACCCTTCCCCTCCTCCCCAGCCCCTCCCACCTCCTTCCGCGCCCCCTACTGCCGCCCGGTAAGGAAGAGCGGGGGGGCTGGAAGAAGGAGGGAACCTGCCTCCCCTCCCCCCCCGCACCTCCCACCTCCTTCCGTACCCCCCTGCCGCTGTCCTGGTTAGGAAGAGCGGCGGGGGGGCGTGGAAAGAGGAGGGGACCCGCCTCTCCTCCCCCAGCCCCTCCCACCTTCTTCCGCACCCCCCGCCGCTGTCCCGGTCAGGAAGAGTGGCGGGGGGGGGGAAAGAGGAGGGGACCCGCCTCTCCTCCCCCAGCCCCTCCCACCTTCTTCTGCACCCCCGCCGCTGTCCCGGTTAGGAAGAGCGGCGGGGGCGTGGAAAGAGGAGGGACCCGCCTCTCCTCCCCAGCCCCTCCCACCTTCTTCCGCACACCCCCACCGCTGTCCCGGTCAGGAAGAGTGGCGGGGGCATGGGAAAGAGGAGGGACCCGCCTCTCCTCCCCCAGACCCTCCCACCTTCTTCCGCACCCCCCCGCCGCCGTCCCGGTTAGGAAGAGCGGGGGGGGCGTGGAAAGAGGAGGGGACCCGCCTCTCCTCCCCAGCCCCTCCCACCTCCTTCCGCAACCCCCCGCCGCCGTCCTGGCAGCTTCCCTCCCACCTCCGCCAGGATCGGGACCGGACCGAGGAAGGCCCTGGCGGCAAAGCCGGCAAGGAGCCTTCCTCGCTTTGCCCGGTTCTCTCCCGATCCCTGAGGAGGCAGGAGGGAAGCTGCCCTTTTCCGGGCACCTCTTTTTCCCTCCTCTCCCGCCCACCTCCCTTGATTGAAGGAGGAAGGCGGTGAGAGAAAGCTGGTGAAAGGGCAGCTTCCCTCCTGCCTCCTCAGGATCGGAGAGAACCGGGTCAAGCAAGGAAGGCTCCTTGCCGGCTTTGCCGCCAGGGCCTTCCTCGGTCCGGTCCCGATCCTGGCGGAGGTGGGAGAGAAGCTGCCCTTTTCCCGGGCACCCCTTTCCGCTCCTCTCACCGCCTTCCTTCCTACAATCATACACATACACACACATATACATACACACATATACACATATAGATACGCACATATACATATAAACACATGCACAAACATATATACATACATACATATATACACATACACACATATACATATATACACATACACACATATACATACACACATATACATATATACACATACACATATATACATACACACATATACATACACACACACACATATATACATACACACATATACATATATACACATGCACAGACATATATACATACACACATATACATATATACACATACACACACACATATATACACATGCACACACACATATACATATATAAACATCCACACACATATATAGCACAGCAACGCGTGCACGGGTCAGCTAGTAACCTATAAAGCCCTAAACAGTTCAGGCCCAGACTAATTGCAGAACTACATATCCATATACAA
Organism: Anolis apletophallus; assembly: GCA_030556195.1. Lineage (NCBI taxonomy): Eukaryota > Metazoa > Chordata > Lepidosauria > Squamata > Anolidae > Anolis > Anolis apletophallus. The sequence goes on along the minus strand of JARBWK010000008.1, from coordinate 140,090,062 downwards.
ACTGGCTTAAGCCTTGCAATTTGCGGAGGAAGCCCCGCTCTCGGTCCCACCCCAATCTCAAGCATGGTTGGTGGGAATGAGAGACGGGGCCTTCTTCATGATCGCTCCCTGCTCTCTCTCTCTCTCCTTGCTTTTCAAAAACGGCTGAAAATCCACCTATGTATGGAGAGGAGGAAGATTAATATGACCGACTTATGCTCTCACCTAGACACGTTAAACCTTGTCTAGAGACTGGATCTGACCTCAGCCCACTGATTGTTGATACCATGTCATCTTTTATAACTGTTTTAGTTATTGGCCTTAACTGCTTTCATTTAGCGTCAAATTTGCATTATTTTTTATGTTCATATCGGTCATTTAAATTCTTGTCAGTTATGTTGTCTAATATTAAGATAAGATTTAAGTTACTGCTATTTTGTCTCAATTTTCTTTGTCCTGATGTAATGTGTTGTGAATTGTTTTCCCTTTTTGGAATTAAATGTTTGCCGTACATGTTGGAAACCTCCCTGAGTCCCCTTGGGGAGATACGGTGGTCCATAAATAATTTTTATTCTTAATTAATTTCTCCTAGTCTCTTTCTAGTCAAAAATCCTTCCAACAGACATGAGATGGGGAAATATTGACTCCATAAACTTTACTACCGTCTTTCAAAGTGATGTTTTGACTATATCAATTGATTTAAATGAGGTTGCCACATATATGTCAATGTTTACTTTTCCCCAGATGTGGATAACTGCTTTCAGTGTCCAAAAGATCATTTTACAAACAAGAACAGGGATCTCTGCATCCCCAAATCTGTAACTTTCCTCACTTTCGAAGAAGCTCTGGGGACAAGTTTGGCCAGCTCTGCTCTTTTCCTTTTTTGTGTGACTGCTGGAGTGCTTGGGATCTTCATCAAATACCGGGACACTCCCATTGTCAAAGCCAATAATCGGACCCTCACCTACACCCTCCTCCTCTCCCTCCTGCTCTCCTTCCTTTGTGCTCTGCTGTTTGTTGGACAGCCACGCAAGATGACCTGTCTCTTTCGTCAGACAGCTTTTGGCATCATCTTCTCTGTGGCTGTTTCTTCTGTGTTGGCAAAAACTATCACTGTGATTCTTGCTTTCCAAGCCACCAAACCTGAATCTAAGTTGAGGAAATGGTTGGGGAAAAGAACGGCCACTTCCATTGTAATTTCTAGCTTGCTCATTCAAGCCACAATTTGTACAGTGTGGCTGTCTACCTATCCCCCATTTCCTGATCTTGATGTGAACTCAATGGCTGAAGAAGTCATTCTGGAATGTAATGAAGGGTCAATCATCATGTTTTATTGCTTCCTGGGTTTTATGGGTTTCCTGTCTATTTGCAGTTTCACTGCAGCTTTCTTTGCCAGGAAGTTGCCTGATAGTTTTAATGAAGCCAAGTTTATCACCTTCAGCATGTTGGTCTTCTGCAGTGTATGGATTTCCTTTGTTCCAACATACTTGAGCACCAAGGGGAAATACATGGTGGCTGTGGAGATCTTCTCCATCTTAGCTTCCAGTGCTGGATTACTAGGTTGTATATTTTTCCCCAAATGCTATATCATTCTTCTGAGGCCTGATTTGAATACAAGGGAGCAAGTAATGAAAAGACAACATTAAAGGAAGTTCCTGTTTATTCATTTATTATCTTTTGTCTTTTATTTGGAATTTGGTTCCTAAAGTTTATAAAATGTCCCGATGATTGATGATATTTTGATATAGAAGTTACATATATTCCTTATAGTTTCATCAGAAGGATGGGTCTCAGTCTTGTCTTATGTTGAACCTTTGGGGATAGGTTTGGCGACTTGTGCTGTTGCTCTCTCTTTTATTACCACTTTGGTGTTAGCAATCTTTGTGAAGTATCACAACACACCCATTGTGAAAGTGAACAATTGGATGATCTCCTATACCCTTCTCATTTTCCAACTGCTCTACTTCCTCTGCATTTTGCTATTCATTGGCTGACCTCAGAAGATGACCTGTTTCCTTTGACAACAGCTTTTGAAATTGTCTTCTCCATGGTTATTTCTTGCTTGTTGGCCAAAGCCATCACAGTTGTGGTAGCTTTCATGGCCAATAAGCCATGATCTAAATTGAAGAAATGGATAGGGAAAAGGCTAGCCATATCCATTATTCTTTTGTGCTCCTTTATCCAAGTCATGATTTGTACACTAAATTTGGCAACCTCACCACCATTCCCAGATTCTGACAACAGATTCATTCATTCAGAAAAATGTACTGGAATGCAATGAAGGATGTGGAATGATGCTTTATTTTGTCCTGGGCATTATGGGCTTCCTGGCAATTATCAGCTTCATTGTGATTTTCCTAGCACAGAAGTAACCTGACAGCTTCAATGATACCAAGTTTATTTATTTATTTATTTGTTTGTTTGTTCAGGCTTCTATCACCTTCAGCATGTTGCTGTTTTGCAGTGTCTGGTTAACCTTTGTTCCAACGCACACAAGCAGGTAAAGTGTAGAACACACTACTCTAAATTCCATATAATACAAAATATTTATCAGTAGCAATATACATATGCTTCATCTTCATTATATCTATATCCACTAAACATTACATGAACACCCAATAGAAATCACAAATATATATCCGATCCAAAAACCCAGCTAGATAGGTCCGTTACAAACTATCATACACAAAATCTCACAATATACCTTTGCTGGATCTCACGTGATTGCATTAGGCAGGAATAATAAATATTATCCTCCTTGCTACTCTCGAGCGCAATCAATAAAGAACAATAAAGTCTGAGCAAACACAGTCTATGGTGTAGAATTACATAGTCCTGTTTACCAATGCTGAAAAGGATATGTGTGTCCCGTTGCGCGGAAAACTCCAAAGACCAAGGTAAGTCAATGTAACCGTGATGAGTAGAGTTGTAGTGATGTAAATAGCAGTCCAGGAGAAGAGGAGATGCAAAGGAAAGCCTTCTGCTGTTTGGGTATTGTCCCTGTTTTACTAATACACCTAAGTAGATAATACACCTAAGCCGGGAACTTGACAGGGGGAGTGTGTCCCTGTTGGTTCTGCTGGACCTCTCATCGGCCTTCGATACCGTCAACCACGGTATCCTTCTGAGATGCTTTGCAGGAATGGGCCTTGGGGGTACTGCTTTGCAGTGGCTCCAGTCCTTCCTTGAGGGTCGGTCCCAGAAGGTGTTGCTGGGGGACTTCTCCTCGGCCCCATTGCCATTGTACTGTGGGGTCCCGCAGGGTTCAGTACTATCCCCTATGTTGTTCAACATATTGTCACACCTCAAGGCCCACAGCCCTCAGTTTTGCATGAGCAGAACTTTCCAAGCCAGCTTGTTTCACTCCAGAGATTCCCTCTGGGCCCCTTTGCCTCTCCCGTGAGAAACAGGTATTGAATGAACAACATGAGCAGGCCAAGGTTATTCAAGCGGGCCTCCCTGATAAGCGGAGCGGCTCAGAGATGCACCAAGACCAGCTGTCACGATGCAAGACCTTGGCCGGCCCCTTAATCACACACACAGAGACGGTAATCAGCTAACTATTTTATTGAAGAATAAGAAACAGTTGAAAAGGTAATTGTCCATAAAAATATCAAAAGTAATCCAATAAGTAAAAGGTAATGTCCAAAAGCAAACTTGGCATGGAAGTTTCCAAAGACTTGGCAGGGCTCCGCTCAACAAAAGCGGATCAGGGAACAAAGCACAGTTGCAAGATCCAAGGCACTCCTTGGAAGGCCAATAGCCCAATCTTAGCTACGTGGTCTTGGCTCGCTACACGTCTGCATAGGATAGACGTGGCCGAGGTACTGAGGATCCGTTCCCACGGATCCTATACTTAATCCCCTTGGCGAGGCCCCCGACGCTCTAGGCTTCTCCTCCTCCAATCTGTGCTGCGGGACCTCGGCCTGTCTAGGCTGTGGAACCAGCCCCTCCTGCTAGCCTCAATGCTCCGTCTCCTATCAAAGGTTCGACCTTGCCTCCCAGCACCTGGTTCCCTATCTTCGTGAGAGCCGAACTCCCCATCTGCTTCCCGGGCCTCTCCTTCCGTTGTTTCCCACATTCTTTCTTGCGATCCTCCCCCCCCCCCCCCCGGCCGTTCATAATCTTCACTATCACTGCTTTCGAAATCCGTCTGGCCTTCCTGCATCTCGTAAGGATCAGGCCAGCCGTTATCCCAGGCCAGGCTTTCTGTGGGGGAAGAAGGCCCAGCTACCTCAAAATCCCCTTCTTCCAGCCCCTCCAAATCCTCCTCAGAATCAGCTGGCTCTAATGCAAGTGGGACCCCCGGTGCTGCCCCCTGCCCCCCAGGCACGAACGAGAACTGGGGTGCTACACTATCCCCCCCCTCAGGGCCCCTCCGAGGCCTCCCTCGAGGCTTGGGCTTATCAGGGTAGTTGCGGTGAAACCGAGCAACAATGTCCGGGCGTGAACATCTCGAGCCGGCGCCCAAGAGCGCTCTTCCGGTCGAAGCCTTTCCAGTCAATCAAGTACTCCAGCTTCCGGTATCTGATGCGAGCATCCAGGATGTCCTGCACCTCGAACTCCTCCTCGCCGTCACGCATCACAGGAGGAGGGGGCGGCTGCGTCACATCAGGCCGCACCCCCTTCGCCGGGCGGAGCAACGAACGGTGAAACACAGGGTGAATCTTCATGTCCACTGGGAGTTGTAGTTTGAAAGCCACAGGGCCCACCTTCTCCAACACCTTGTAGGGACCCAGAAATCTCGCATCCAGTTTGCGGCTAGGTCGCTGTGTAGGCAAGTTCTTGGTAGACAGCCAAACTTTGTCCCCCACTTGAATCTCAGGACCCTCCTGGCGCCGCCGATCAGCCATCCGCTTGTAATCCGCCTTCGCCTGGTCCAATTGAGTACGTAGCAAGTCTTGAAGCGCGGTGAGCTCCTGAAGCCAATCTTCAGCCGCAGGCACTTCGCCCGACGGAGCCACCGGAGGGTAGAACCGAGGATGGTGTCCATAGTTAGCAAAGAAAGGAGTCTCTTTGATGGATTCCTGCGTCGCATTGTTGTAAGCAAACTCTGCCAAAGACAACAAGGACGCCCAGTTGTTTTGCTGATAGTTGACATAGCACCGCAGATACTGTTCCAACGTGGCGTTAACCCTTTCGGTTTGCCCGTCGGTCTGGGGGTGATGGGCCGTCGACATCCGGACATCAATCCCCAGCAACTTCTGGACAGCCCGCCAGAACTGGGAAGTGAATTGGGTGCCGCGGTCCATCACCAAACTCTGTGGAAGTCCATGCAACCGAAACACATGTTGCACAAACATATCAGCAGTCTCTTTAGCAGTAGGCACCCCCACACAGGGAATGAAGTGTCCCATCTTGGTGAAACAGTCCACCATGACCAGGATCGTGGTGAACCCCTTGGACTTGGGCAGGTCAGTGATGAAATCAGCCGAAATCATCTTCCAAGGAGCGGAAGGAGTCGGGAGCGGCTGGAGCAAACCGGCCGGCTTGCCCCCCTGGTTCTTAGCCCGCTGGCACACAGGGCAAGAGCCCACATAGTCCTCCACATCCCTCTGCACTTTAAGCCACCAGAAATCCCGTAGCACCAACTGTAGGGTCTTGAAGAGCCCAAAGTGTCCTGCGGCCCGGCTATCATGGCAAAGTTTGAGAATGTCCTCCCGCTCGGGCCCAGGGGAAACATAAACAGACTCGCGGTGGTAGAGCACCCCGTTCTTTACCTGGAAAGGGATTGCACCCCTTAGTCAGCTGCTCTTGCACCCACGGGTCGCCCGTTGGCGAGCCTGAATCCGGTCACTCAGAGTTCTCTTGTCCCCGGAGACCGGCGGGGCCACCGGGGTTTTTACAGGGGCCGCTCTAGCGGCAGCAAAGTTCTCCGCTTTCAGCAGCCGTGTCTCGGAAAGCCCTTCTCCACCTCTGACATACTCCGGCTTCCGGGACAAAGCGTCGGCTTGCTTGGTCTGCTTGGGGGTCACATAGTGGATGCGGAAATTGAATCTCTCAAAGAACAGGGACCATCTCTGTTGCCTCTGGTTCAATTTGCGCTGGGTCTTCAAGTGCTCCAAATTCCGGTGGTCGGTGTGAACTTCCACCGGAAATTTGGCCCCTTCAAGCAGATGTCTCCAGACTTCAAAAGCTACTTTAATGGCCAGGAGCTCCTTCTCCCAAATGGTATAGTTCTTTTCCGGCGCCGTCAGCTGCCGGGAGTAGTAGGCACAGGGCAATAAGTCCGTCCCCTGCGGCTGTAGCAGGATCGCTCCCACTGCTACATCCGAAGCATCAGCTTGCACAATGAAAGGGGTGCGGGGGTTGGGATGCTGCAGAAGCGGCTGGGTGGTGAACAGCTGCTTCAACTTCCGGAACCCCACGTCCGCCTCCGATGTCCACCGGAACGGCACCTTTCCTCGCAAGCACTGCGTGATGGGATCAGCCCACTTGGCAAAGTCAGGAATGAACTTTCTGTAGTAGTTGGCAAAGCCCAGGAATCTTTGAATGTCTTTTTTGCTGGCAGGGGCCGTCCAGTCGGCCACAGCTTGGACCTTGGTGTCATCCATGGCTATGCCCGTGGGAGAGATACGGTAGCCCAGGAAATCCACCTCGCGCAGATCAAAGGCACATTTCTCCAGCTTGGCATAGAGACCGTGGTCTCTCAGTCTCTGGAGCACTTCCTTGACATGGCGGTCATGGGTTGCCTGATCCGGAGAAAAAATCAGCAGATCGTCCAGATAAACTGCCAGATAACGATCCAGCAGATCTCGGAAAATGTCATTCATGAAATGTTGGAAGCAGGCGGAAGCATTGCACAACCCGAATCCCATTACCAGGTATTCGAAGCTCCCCCACTTGGTCTGGAACGCATTCTTCCATTTGTCACCCTGGCGGATCCGCACAAGATTATAAGCACCCCTCAGGTCCAGTTTAGTGAACACCTTGGCTCCCCGCATCCGCTCCAACAACTCGGGAATCAGGGGTAGGGGGTAGCGGTTCCGAATTGTGATCTTGTTGAGCTCCCGATAGTCATTACAGAGCCGCAATTCCCCCGATTTCTTCTTGACAAACAGGATTGGCGCCCCGGCTGGGGACTGAGAAGGCCGGATAAACCCCTTCCGGAGGTTCTCATCCAAAAACTCTCGGAGAGCCTGTTGCTCTGGTTCCGAGAGAGGGTAGAGTCTCCCCCGCGGGATAGGGGCTCCGGGTTCCAATTCGATGGCACAATCGTAGGGTCGGTGGGGAGGCAAGCGCTCTGCCTCCTTCTCGCTGAAGACATCCCAAAACCCGGCGTACTTTTTGGGCAACGTGGCAACTTGCTCCACCTCTTGAGCCTGGCAGGCCCGGGCCGTCATGCAGTGTCCCTGGCAATGTTCAGAAGAAAATTGCAACTGTCTCTTGGCCCAGGAGATCTGGGGATCGTGGAGCGTGAGGCACACAATACCCAGGATGACTGGGAAATCGGACAACTTAGTCACAAGGAAAGAGATTTCTTCTTTGTGAGAGCTTGTCCACATCGACCCCGACGAACCCCGACGAACCTCGACCCCGACGAACCGGCGAGCTACCGCCCCGTTGCCAATCTGCCCTTCCTGGGTAAGCTACAGGAGCGAGCGGTGGAAAGCCAGCTGCGTGACTTTTTAAACCAATCCGGGGGCCTGGACCCGTCCCAGTCGGGATTCCGCGCGGGCCACGGAGTGGAATCCGTCCTGGTAGCGATTACGGATGACATCCGCCGCCAGCTGGACGGAGGGGGCTCGGCAGTCCTGGTCCTTTTAGATCTAACCGCGGCTTTCGACACCGTCGACCATGATCTGCTACTCCGCCGCCTGGCTGCTTCCGGGATCCAAGATAAGGCTCTGACTTGGCTAGGATCGTTCCTGCAGGACCGCTCGCAGCGGGTCGAGTGGCAGGGCCAGGTCTCCAGGAAATGCGGGTTGGAGTGCGGGGTCCCTCAGGGTGCTATCTTGTCCCCCACCCTTTTTAACATCTATGTCCAGCCCCTGGCCAGTATTGCTAGGAGTCATGGTTTCAGCTGCTACCAATACGCCGACGACACACAGCTGTTGTTGAAGCTCGATCCAGGGATGTCGTCGGTGCCTGAAAGCTTCAGTCAGGGACTAAGGGCGGTGACAAACTGGCTTAGAGCACACAGACTAAAAATCAATCCAGCAAAAACGGAGATCCTCTGGCCCGGTCGACCCGACCCTCACTCACCATTACCACTCTTTGAGGCGAGCCCCTGTCCCCGGCTCCGGCGGTGAAGAGCCTGGGAGTGATTCTGGACGAGAGGCTGACGATGGAAGCCCAGATCCAGGCTGCAGCCAAGGGCGCCTTTTTTCATCTCCGCAGGGCCCGACGGTTGGCCCCCTACCTACCATCAGAGGCGCTGAAGACCGTGATACATGCCACCGTAGTCTCCCGTCTTGACTACTGCAATGCCCTGTATGTGGGTCTACCGCTGTCCACGACTCGGAGGCTGAGACTTGTCCAGAATGCAGCGGCCAGACTCATCTCCGGGGCATCGGCTAGGAACCATATCTCGCCAATCCTAAAAGCTCTTCACTGGCTCCCTACAGAGTTCAGAGTGGTCTATAAACTCATGGCGATAACTTTCAAAGCACGGCAAAGAACCGGACCAGCCTATCTGGGCGACCGGTTAATAGACCAACACAGTGAAAGACCATCGCGTGAAATAAATGGTGACTGTATAGTTATCCCAGGGGTGAGAGAGGCCCGGCTGACAAAGACCCGACGGAGAGCTTTCTCTGTGGTGGCTCCTGTAATCTGGAATACACTTCCGCCTGCTCTTAGGGCCATATCGGCCCCAGCCAGATTCCTGTCCGAGCTGAAAACTTGGCTCTTCCGCCAGGCGTTTGGGGATTGACTAATCTTGGGGATTGGGCCCTTTGTGATTCTTTGAACTCGTGTTTTTAATTAGATGTATTTTTAAATGATGTAAGTCGCCCGGAGCACCATCGGTGGAGGGTGACTCACAAGAAATAAAGTTATTATTATTATTATTTATTATCTTGGTAGGAGCAGTGTATTGAGTCACAGCCCCGGCTTTCAGGGTTCTCCCATCGATAGTCTGTACGCCCTTAGGCTCTTGGAGATCATGGAACTGTAATCCGGCAGACTTGGCGTAGTCTGCGTCGATGAAATTGTTGGTGGCCCCCGAGTCGATCATGGCATGGACCATCATCGGCCCCTTCTCTGGCGACCAGAGGGCGACCATCACCAGGAACAATTGTCCAGTCTTGGGTTCTGGGGGGAGGTTAGCGACGGCGGCCGAGTTAGCAAACCCTCTTAAACTCGGCCGACTCCTTCCCCCGCCGCCTGGATTGCCTCTTCGGCCTCTGGGGCCCCTCCTAGCGCGGCAGAGACCCGAGGGGTCTTCCCGCGCGGCTTCTGGGGGCATTCTCTAGAGAAATGTCCAGCTCCCCCACAGTACCAACACAAATTCAGCCGCTGACGACGGGCTTTCTCGGCGGCATCCACCTTTGGCCTCACATGTCCTAGCTGCATCGGCTCCGGTTCATCCATGGGTTGGGGAGCCAGGGAAAACGGCCGGAATGAGAACTGACTAGCCCCCGTCTCCTTCCCGACCGCCGGCCTCTCCCCGGGAGCTTTGTCCCATCGCCTCCGGGTCTGCAATCCCGCCTCCACTCGTAAGCTCACGGTGATTGCCTCCTCCAGGTCTGCGGGCCGGACAGCCCCTCTCAGGATCTCTTGCTGCATCTCCTGCGACAACCCTTTCATGTACTGGTAACGTAGGGCAGCGGGGTTCCATTCCACTTGGGCCGCCAGCACCCGGAAACGGGAGATGTACTGGGACAACGACATGTCCTTCAACGACAACCGGTCCAACTCTCTTTCCGCCAGCTCTGCATTCACGGGGTCCCCCCAAGTCTTCTTGATGGCCTCCAGGAACAGGGCCAACGTGGCCACTTGGGGAGATACTGCCTTGATCAGCGTGGTCGCCCATGCTGCTGCCGTCCCTTCCAGCAGCGTGTAAACAAAGCCCACCTTGGCTCGATCAGTGGCGAACTCCGTGGGCCGCAACTCCAGGTACATTTCCACTTGTCCAATGAACACGTCGACTTGGGCCGGGTTTCCCCCGAACCGAGCCGGAGTAGACACAGAAGGGTGCCGGCCAGCCCTGGCCCGTAGTTCTCCCAGCTCCTGCTGCATCTCCGTAATCTGAGCAGCGGTCAGATTCGCCATGGCGCCGGCTCGCCGTCCGCGTTTCCTGGGGCGTCCCGTGATGTGAAAAGGGGTTCGTGGAGTACCTCGGCCAACTGTCACGATGCAAGGACTCAGCCGGCCCCTTAATCACACACACAGAGACGGTAATCAGCTAACTGTTTTATTGAAGAATAAGAAATAGTTGAAAAGGTAATTGTCCATAAAAATATCAAAAGTAATCCAATAAGTAAAAGGTAATGTCCAAAAGCAAACTTGGCATGGAAGTTTCCAAAGACTTGGCAGGGCTCCGCTCAACAAAAGCAGATCAGGGAACAAAGCACAGTTGCAAGATCCAAGGCACTCCTTGGCAGGCCACTAGCCCAATCTTAGCAATGTGGTCTTGGCTCGCTACACTTCTGCATAGGATAGACGTGGCCGAGGTACTGAGGATCCGTTCCCACGGATCCTATACTTAATCCCCTTGGCGAGGCCCCCGACGCTCTAGGCTTCTCCTCCTCCAATCTGTGCTGCGGGACCTCGGCCTGTCTAGGCTGTGGAACCAGCCCCTCCTGCTAGCCTCAATGCTCCGTCTCCTATCAAAGGTTCGACCTTGCCTCCCAGCACCTGGTTCCCTATCTTCGTGAGAGCCGAACTCCCCATCTGCTTCCCGGGCCTCTCCCTCAGTTGTTTCCCACATTCTTTCTTGCGATCCTGCCCCCGGCCGTTCATAATCTTCACTATCACTGCTTTCGAAATCCGTCTGGCCTTCCTGCATCTCGTAAGGATCAAGCCAGCCGTTATCCCAGGCCAGGCTTTCTGTAGGGGAAGAAGGCCCAGCTACCTCAAAATCCCCTTCTTCCAGCCCCTCCAAATCCTCCTCAGAATCCGCTGGCTCCAATGCAAGTGGGACCCCCGGTGCTGCCCCCTGCCCCCCAGGCACGAACAAGAACTGGGGTGCTACACCAGCTCCCTTCTCCAGCTGCAAGGCGCTAATGAGATTTACATTCTCAGGACGCTGAGGTAGCCAAACATACAGGCAGTCATCCATCATGCTCCTTTGACACTCGACACACCCAGATCAAAGCCTTCGGACAGTATAACTGCCCAGGGATGCCCATTGGAGGTATCTTGTACCAACTCCGCATTCAAAGATGTTCCTGTGAGTGAGGCCGCTTTCGGACCTCCTTGAAGCTTGTGCCAGCCCATCCCGGCTGCCCCGTTCTTGCCTTGCCTTGTCTTGCCTTGTTCCAGCCTGCGGTTTGCGGATCGTTACTAGTTCAACGTTCCTGTGTTGTTCCTGTAAAGACCTTTTCAGCTACTTAACTTTGTTTGCTTCCAGAGAACTTTCCTTGCCAATGCAAAGTGGCTAGGATCTTAAGAGACTTTCCTTTTGCATCCTGCTTGTTTCCTGAATCCATCCGCTTGGACCCCGTTGCCACGGGATTGATTATCCACTGCTGAACCCTGCTGTTACTGCTATTTGGAGGTGGTATAGTTTTGCCTTCAGACTCAGCTGCTGTGTGGTTTATCCAGGGAGGTCAGGTCCCAAGGCCTTGGGGGGCGATAGCTTGGTATGAGAACTCTTACTCCCTGGTAAACCGAAGACCGGATGCAGACGCTACTGGGAGCCGCGGGAGGCATACTGACCATGGCCAGAACTCCCACCGCCGCAGATTACCAGCGCCTGCAAGCCGACATGGTCGCGCTCCAGCAACAGTTCGCGGCGGTGATACAGGCCCAGCTGCCGGTGCAATGGCGTGTCCCTGTGGCCCCTCCTGCCCGCTTCTCGGGAGACCCTGCTGCCGCTCTCACAGTCCGCGGGCAATGCCAAGCTTACCTCGTGGCCAGGGCGGCCGACTTTGCAACGGAGGCGTAACGGGTGGCATTAGTTTACACCTTGTTGGATGGCCCAGTGGCCTCCTGGGCCACCACCTTGATTGACTCTAATGCACCCCAAGTTAATACGGTGCAAGGATTTCTCGACCACCTCCGGGAGACCTGGGGGCACCCTGTAAATCGGGATCTGGCCAAAAAGAAGATGAGGTGTCACTTCCAGAGAGACCTTCCCATGAGCCAATACATCGCCGAGTTTCGGGTATTGGCCAACCAAGTGACCTGGAATGCTGACGCCCTGCACTCACAGTTTTTAGAGTGACTACGCCCAGAGATCCAGGCAGAGGTGGCCCACGCTCACGATACCCCCGTCACCCTGGACGGGGTGATTTCCATGGCCCTGCAGCTGGATGCGCACCTCCGGGCCCAACAGATGTGGACCCGGCAGCAGGTGGGGCAGCCGCCAGCCAAGAAGGCGAGCTCAAAGGCGCGAGGACCGCAGGGGGCCAGGCCGTCGCCTCATCCCCCAGCGCCCAAGCAAGACGAAGAACCTATGCAGCTGGATCATACCCGACCGCGACTGGAGGACGCAGAGAAGGCCCGGTGCCGGCGCCTCCATTTGTGCTGGTATTGCGGCACCTCCGGTCATTTCTCCCGGGACTGCGCCGCCAAGCCCAAGACGACCCCACGCCTAGCCTCGGCTGAGGAGAAGCCGGAGAACCCTGAGTCGAACCCTGAATCGCAGGGGGAAGCTGCAGACCGGGCTTAGAACGGCTCATCAGCTCGGTTGGTAAACCCCCCTCAGAGCCACGAACCGGGGTCCTGTTCTTGCTATTAGTCACCCTTTGGACCACGGAGAAGGGCCCCACCATGATCCATGCAATGGTAGACTCCGGGGCAACCAACAATTTCATTGATAAAGACTTTGCCAAGCACCTAGGTTTGGGATGTCAAAATCTAAGTGAGCCGCAGCCCGTACAGACCATCGACGGCCGGATCCTAAAGTCAGGCCCTATCGAACAATGGACTAAGCCCACCAAGATGAGCATAAAGGAACACCAAGAGGACATATTGTTCCTAGTTGCCCAGATTCCCCACTTCCCCGTGATTTTGGGGGTGGCGTGGCTCACCCAGCATGATCCCCAGATTTCTTGGGCCCACCGAGAGATGCGCTTCCTGTCAATGTACTGGCAGAAGCACTGCTTGAAGGGCCAGGCCGGGGCGGCCACTGAATCCGGGACCTTGGCCACATTGCCCCTCAAGTACCAGGAGTTTTGGGAAGTGTTCAGTGAGAAAGAAGCGGATAAGCTACCGCCACACAGACCCTATGATTGTGCGATCGACCTGGTCAAGGATGCGCCAATTCCTCACGGACGTTTGTACTCCCTCTCGGAGCCGGAGCAAAAGGCGCTTCGGGAGTTTTTGGATACAAATCTGCGTAAGGGATTCATCCGCCCGAGTCAATCCCCTGCCGGAGCCACTGTCCTGTCCGTGAAGAAGAAATCCAGAGAGCTGTGTCTCTGCCATGACTACCGGGCCCTCAATAGCATCACCATCCGCAACAGGTACCCCCTTCCTTTGATATCAGAGATGTTGGAACAGGTGCGAGGCACCAAAGTATTCACCAAATTGGATCTGAGGGGGGCCTACAATCTTGTGCGGATTAGGGCGGGGGACGAATGGAAGACCACGTCCCAGACTAAGTACGTAGCGTCCGAAACGTTGGTGATGAATTTCGGACTGTGTAACGCCCCATCCACTTTCCAACATTTTATGAATGACATCTTTCGGGACTACCTAGACCGGTTCCTCCTTTGTTACCTGGACTGTCTTATCATTTTTAGTAAAGACCTAACAAGCCATGAATGTCACGTAAGGGCCGTGCTGCAGAGGCTCCGAGATCACAGCCTATACGCCAAGCTAGAAAAGTGTACGTTTGAGGCCGAGAAAATAGACTTCCTGGGGCGCTACATCTCAGCCCAAGGGATTTCCATGGACCCAGTAAAAGTAGAGGCTGTGGTGCAATGGGAGTCTCCAAGCAGCCGGAAAGACATTCAGCGATTCATGGGCTTTGCCAACTACTACCGGAAGTTCATCCCTGGATTTGCGAAGTGTTCCGAGTGCCTTCGAGGCAAGGCCCCCTTCCGCTGGACTGCCAAAGCAGGGGGGGGGGCTTCCAGCAGTTTAAACGGTTGTTCGTGACTCAGCCCGTCCTACAGCACCCTGACCCAGCCAAGCCCTTCCGGGTACAGGCCGACGCCTCCAACGTGGCGATCGGAGAGATCCTGTTTCAGCCGCAGGGGGAGGACTGGCTACCTTGTGCCTATTTCTCTAGGCAGCTTACGGCCCCGGAAAAGAACTATACCATTTGGGAAAAAGAGTTGTTGGCAATGAAGGCCGCGTTCCAGTTTTGGCGGCACTGGCTGGAGGGGTCGCAGCATGAAATTCAGGTTCACACAGATCACCGCAACCTAGAGCACCTTAAGACGGTGCAGAAGCTTAACCAGCGTCAGCAGCCTTGGGCCCTGTTCTTCGAGCGCTTTCACTTCAAGATCCACTACTTCACGTCGACCCAAACCAAGCAAGCTGATGCCTTGTCTAGGAAGCCGGAGTACACCCGGGGCTGCGGGGACGGCCCGGACAGCCGACTCCTTCAACGTGAGAACTTTGCAGCAGCTGCGGAACTGACACCCCCACCCGCCTTGCCACCAGTGGGGCACAGTGAACCATCCCGGCTCCCAGGGGTTCTTCCCCTGGATCCGCAGATTCGCGCCAGGCAACGGGAAGACCCATGGGCTAAGGAGCAACTGGCAAAGGAGGTACAGTACCTGTTTAGCTTACAAAATGAACTCTTGTGCCACCGTAATCAAGTATACGTTCCCCGGGGCCCGAAGAGGCAAGAAATCCTTAAGTTGTACCATGATAACAAGGCCGCGGGACATTTTGGCCTGTTTAAGACTATTCAGCTCGTGTCCAGAGATTTCTGGTGGCCCAAGATGCGCAGGGAAATTGAGAAATATGTAGCCACCTGTTCTGTGTGCCAAAGCTCCAAGCAAGAGGTGGGCAGGTCCAAGGGACTGTTGCAACCCCTGCCCACCCCTAGGGGCCCATCGTAAATCCGGACTTCATCACGGATTTACCAGCTTCGCAGGGAAACACTGCCATGTTGGTAGTGGTGGACTGCCTTACCAAGATGGCACAGTTCATTGCCTGCCGAGGCCCACCCTCCGTGAAGGAGACGGCGGATCTCTTCCTGCATCATGTGTTCAAGCTCCACGGCCTCCCCAAGAGCTTAATTATGGACCGAGGCACCCAGTTCATGTCCCAATTCTGGAGGGAAACTCAAGGAATGCTAGGGATCAAGGCCTGGCTGTCGTCGGCTCACCACCAGGAGTCCGACGGTCAGACCGAGCGCACCAATGGGACCCTGGAGCAATACCTGCGATGCTATGTGAACTATCAGCAAGACAACTGGACTGCCTTGTTGCCCCTGGCTGAATTCGCCTACAACAACTCCACGCATGATAGCATCCAACAGACCCCGTTCTTTGCAAACCTGGGATACCATCCACGGTTCTATCCAGCGTTAATAGAACCGGGAAACGTTCCTGCCGCTGAAGAGCGGCTCAAAGAACTGGCCGCAGTGCAGCAGGTGCTGAAGGCTCAGTTGGACCAAGCCAAGGCTGACTATAAAAGAATGGCGGACCGCCATCACCAGAAGGGGCCGGAGCTGAAGGTGGGGGACCAAGTGATGCTTTCCACCCGCCACCTGGCCTCCCAGCGACCCTGCCGCAAGCTCAGCGCCAAGTATCTGGGACCTTATAAAATAATAGCCAAGATTTCACCGGTGGCCTTTTGGCTCCAGCTCCCTAGAAGGATGAGGATCCATCCAGTGTTTCATCGGGCACTCCTGCGTTTGGCCAATGAGGTCTGGCCGGAAGGGGGTAAGTCGCCCCCCCCCCTCCGGTCTTGATCAATGGGGAGGAGGAATACGAAGTGGCAGAAATTTTGGACTCTCATTTGTTTCATCGCCAGCTTCAATACCTGATTGACTGGGTCGGGTTCGGCCCAGAAGAACGATGCTGGATTCCAGCGACTGATGTTCATGCTGATGAACTTCTAGAACAGTTTCACAAGTCTTACCCCGCCAAGCCCGGGCCCCTAGCCGGCCCGGGGGGCCTGCGTAAGGGGAGGGGTAGTGTCATCTTGTACCAACTCCGCATTCAAAGATGTTCCTGTGAGCGAGGCCGCTTTCGGGCCTCCTTGAAGCTTGTGCCAGCTCGTCCCAGCTGCCCCGTTCTTGCCTTGCCTTGCCTTGCCTTGTTCCAGCCTGCGGTTTGCGGATCGTTACCAGTTCAATGTTCCTGTGTTGTTCCTGTAAAGACCTTTTCAGCTACTGAACTTTGTTTGCTTCCAGAGAACTTTCCTTGCCCATGCAAAGCGGCTAGGATCTCAAGAGACTTTCCTTTTGCATCCGGCTTGTTATGATAGTCCCAGGTGGAGTTAACCTTTTATTCATCTTGTTTGCAGTAAACCCATTTGGTTATTGTTTCAACTTGCTTAAAGTGCCTCTGTGTGCTAAAGGGTCTTAATCTTAACAGAAGGTATACAGATAGCCCCTGAGTAAAGCCAGACACTATAGCTTTCCCAAAGCTTGGGCGTATGTGAGGACTCACCCATTTTATGCTAGGCCGAGACCAGCATAACAGTTTGCCATCCATGGAAAACAGGATAGCCAGGAAAGGGGGAGTGGCTTGGATCCTTCTCAGGGAGGGAGAGAGAGAGAGAGAGAGAGAGAGAGAGCTGCTTGGGCATGGCTCAGAGCTGAGGGGAGGAGCCGAGCTGCTGGAGAGGGAAAAAGTGTATTTTATTTGTCAGTCGGTTGTCAGAGCTGAGAGAGAAAGCAGTCTCTTGACAGAGCTGAGTGTGAGCAGTCAGAGAATACAGTTGTCTTGTAAAACTTGTTACAGTATATGGAGTTTAGCTAAGTAATTGCAGGATCTTCTTGTTTGAATGTGTGTGTTGAGGAGAAACACCTGGACAATGAAGCAATTAAGCTTGAGCATTGAGTGTATCATGAGGAGGGTTTTTCCTTGATCCTTTGTGTGAAGAAGGAGATCATGAAGACTGCCATGGATCTACCACAGGACTTGTCCTGGACCATTTAACAAAGGACTTCTTGCACCATCCAAGATGCAGATAATGCATGCTGATAATGCATTGGACTTTGAGTAAGATATCTGCAATGGACTATGTTTATTTTGAAGGCTTGTTTTGTTAAAGCTGCTTACTTAAGAGTAAAGTTTTGTTTTTCATTTACTCTGGCTCTGTGTGATTTAGCAGAGGTCTAAAACTGGAAAGACTACTGAGCTTCCGCACAGACTGACAAACTGCAACAAAACTGACAGGAAAAGTTCTGTGTGGAGCTGACAGGCAGTCAGTCACAGGCTTTTGGAATCTCTAGGGCTTAGAGATTAGCTCACATCTCAGGGGAAGCCAGCTTCAGGAAAACTCTAGGAGAGAGTTAGTAGCTAGGGTGCTTCTGGAAGACTGACTGTTAGCTCAAGGAACTAACTAGGTTAGTTAGTTGAAGACTACTCATGTCTAGTTTTAATATTAGAGTGAGGGGGTTTAGAGAGACAAGTTTTGAACTGTCTAGTTGTGTAACTAAGTTAAGAAAGCAATCTTCAGTAACCAACACGCTCTAGTACCATTCTGTGCTTAGAAGATCTGCCTGTTGAGTTAATAACATTCCATTTGTTAACTTTACAAGAAAGCTTTCAGTGTGCCTCATTACCTCAGTGTGTGCCAGTTCCAGCCTTCCCACATTCCCAGTCAAGGGGGAAAGTTTCTCGCCTCAGTAATCCTCACAGTTTATTTTAAGATTAGGAGCCCATATTAACTATTATTTTAAAGGAAATCCTAAAAACAACTTTTAGGTTGGTGGCAGCATTCCAAGAGATTAAAGCCTCTCAGTTTTATAGCCCAGGTCGTCACAGCGTACCATCACACACACTGCCATATAATGCAATTCAATGCTGTTAAACTCCATTATAAGGCTGCATTATATGGCCATGCAGATGGGGACACAGATTAATTAAATCTATAATGTACAACAATACACTGGATAATTTTGCACAAAGGAAAGAAATTGAATGCTTGAGAGCTCTTAACAAGCTTGTGGGGTCATCGTGCACTTTTCATTAAAACACCACATTCATATAATGAGATCTATTTTGAAGAAGATGAAACAGAAAGAAAGAAAGAAAGAACGAAAGAAAGAAAGACAATAGCAAAGGATTCATTTGAAAGAAATGAGAAAAGTACGGCTTTGATCCACAAGTGGCTTCCCAATAATGTTTTCATGGCTTGATACTACTTGAGACTCGCTGAAAATGGTGGAAATCCCAAATGAAAAAATGGTGGGAAAATGACTGATAATGTCCATTGTTCTTTTGTACTCTCTTATTTAAGCCACCATTGTATGCTATATTTGGCAGCCCAACTATTGTTCATAGTGCCTAATAAAAAGAAAGGTTGAAATAAAGTTTTTTCTGTATTTAATGACTGACTTCTGAGTGTCTATAGTGAGCTATTTCTAATTTTCTCTTCCAAGGAAACATTGGGAAGGATTCCTTCTTCAGCAGAGCTTTGATTATAATGGGAATAGAATAAAATGAATTTAATGGAAATTGTATTTTATAAAAGGTTCAAAATGGCATCAGTCTTTCTCTTATTGTGTTAAATAGATAATATAAATTTATTTATATATTTACTCTACTTATATCCCGCCTTTCTCTACCCCGAAGGGGACTCAAGGTGGCTTTACATATGGCAACAATTTGATGCCTTTACACAACAGACAATTAAATACATTTACATTAAAATTTAAAATTAGAGTTAAAATACACCTTAAAACATATAAACATTATAATCACTAATAAAATCACGCCATCCACAATCGTAATCCAAGGCCGTTCCAACCATCATTGCACATATTTCATAGTTATTTTTACACTGTAGTTAATCTCCAAAGGCTTGACCCCAGAGCCAGGCTTACACTTTCCTTCTGAAGGCCAGAAGACAGCGAGCTGCTCTAATATCACTGTGGCGGGAGTTCCACATCTGAGAGGCCACCACTGAGAATGCCCTGTCTCCAGTTCCCACCAGATGCGCCTGTAAAAGTGGCAGGACTGAGATCAGGGCCTCCCTGGACTCCTAGGTGGTACATAGGAGAAGATACATTTGGATAGGAAAGCTGGGCCAGAACCATTTCGGGCTTTATAGGCTAAAGCCAGCACCTTGAATTGTGTTCAGTAGCAAACTGGCAGCATGTGGAGCTGGTGTAACAGGAGGGTTGTATGCTCCCTGTTCCCTGCTCCGGTGATCAACCTGGCTGCTGTTTGTCAAACTAAGTGAACTTTCTCAACAGTCTTCAATGGCATCCCCATGGGTACCATGTTACTGTGGCATTGCTCTAGCGTCCATATGTTCTGCACATCCCGTGGCCTGCAAAGCAATGTTTGATTTGGGCAATGGGGCGTAGAGGATATTTCAATTTTGACATTTTTCAAACATCCTTGTTATGCAGTCCATGTTTTCTCTGCATTCTGGGAGACATCCCAATGAGCCATCTTTCAAGGGAGGCATGCACAAGTGTTTGCTTAGCCCCTTTACTCCACCATCTAGCCAAACTGGTGCACATCCCACCCACCAAAATTACCGGGTACAACTGAGCCATCACAGTTAAAACTATATTTTTGACATTGTAAATAACCCCCAGGATTAAACTCAGCATGAATAAATGGACTATCTAGGCCTGTGATCAAATCCAGCAAAGTTAATCTTACTTTTGGAAACATCAACCCACAGTCTCCAACTTGTGTAAATATTGGACAACCAATTAATGCCTAGTTCTGTTCTTGGAAACATTTTTGCTTCTTGAACATGGGTTTTTTTAATAGACATAATTATGACCCATATGACTTCTGTTCAATTTGGTATGATCTGAGAAGACACCTGTGGAGTTGTGATAAACATATTTTTGCAATGGCCCAGAGCACTCCTGTTTAATGACCAGGTTTATCCTATTTGCACTTACACCTTCTTTGTTCCTGGAGACTCCAGGGAATACAAGTGAAGAAAAGGTTCAGCCTGTGCTCTTTTATACACAGGACGACACCATTGTAATGTCAGTGGGACTGATCTATAATTGAACCTGCATAGGAGTGCATTGCTCTAAATTATATGCATATTGCTAATGTCATTGGAGTTGTAGGTGCCGGTGGAGGAAAAAATGATTCAATAGCTTTGACTGTGTATATTTCACAGTGTACTGAACTGATTTCAAACCAGCAAACCCATTTCAAATAGGCTGTAATACTACAGGAGACCTGGATCACAATTTGAGAAGCAATGAATAGTTGTCCAAGTGTTATATTTCTATACAAAATCAAGCTATCCATTCAACTCGTTTTCATTCGGCTGGTGTTCAGTCTGTTTCAGGTGGCATGCACAGCTGGTTCATGTGACATTGGTCGATCTCTTCGTATTCATCACAAGTATCGCATGTCTGGAGACCTGCACATTGGTGCCATTCTGTCTCAGATTTTTATAACTTCGGAAGAGATATCCTTTACACAAGATCCTGCAGAGAAATCTCAAGGAGATACAATGTAAGAATTTGGGGTCGTTTTTCTCCAATTATTTCATGCAGTACTTCAGACATAAGAGAGGTTGGGATCTGTTAAAATACAGTTGTTATAATGTTGGAACTGGTTTAAATGAAGAATAGAGAAAAGATAAGAAAATGTACAAAAATGTTTTTAAAAGTGTTTGATGTTTGGGACTTATTCTATGATCATTATTTTGTACCAAAAAATATGTGCAGCATTTTCTGTATAGACACTCAAAATGTAGTTTCCTGCACAGAAAATGTTGTTGTTTCCACACAAAAAATGCCTAATTAATAAACTTAGTAATGACCTGGGAAAGTATTTCATAGTTATTCATGACTTTGTTGCTTTCTTTGAAAAAGAAAATTAGTAATAAATATCACCCCATATTTGTAATATTGCATTCTTCTTAGTGTTTTGGGTCTCTTTTTAGAGAGATTAAGCAGGATAGAATGATAATTATAAAAAGAATAAGAATAATTAGAGCACATGAATTCTAATCCACACCTGCTGCATCAATATTGGACTGAATATTGGCAGAAGGCTCAAGCCCATGTTTCTGTACATGTTGTGAAACATTCTTCAATATGTTATAGTGCAATGCAGATAGAAAATGTGTATTAATCTGAAATCTAAGTCTGCTGTTACTGATATTTCAGGGTGCTTACTCAGAACTACCAACACATCCTGGCCTTGATTTTTGCCATTAAAGAGATCAATGAAAATTCCCTTATCTTACCCAACATCACATTGGGATTCTACATTTACAACAGTCATTTTGTTGCCGACTTTACTTATCTTGCTTCACTGGAACTCCTTTCTACCTGGGGCAAATTTGTCCCTAACTACAAATGTGACACCAAAAACAACCCAGCTGCTGTCATTGGGGGACCTACTTCTGATGTCTGTCTCTCCATGGCAGATATCTTGTGCGCCTACAAGTTTTCACAGGTAAGCTCACTCACAGAGTTTAAAACAACTGGATTTCTAGGAGAATTCAATCCAGCTCACACATTCATAAGTTACTAAGGAGAATACCATTGTTTTTAACTATGTGGACCTTTGTGGCCAGTGTGATGTCTCTACTTTTAACTATTTTATTGAAATTGGCCATTGCTCTCCTCCCAAGAAGTAAGCGTCTTCTGATTTCCTGGCTGTAGTCTGCGTCTGCAGTAAACTTTGCGCCTAGAAATACAAACTCTGTCACTGCCTCCACGTTTTCTCCCTCTATTTGCCAGTTTTCAATCAGTGTGGTTGCCATCATCTTGGTTTTTAAAAAAATGTTTAACTGCAACCTAGCTGTTGCACTTTCTTCTTTCACCTTGGTTAGAAGGCTCCTCAGCTCCTCCTCACTCTCAGCCGCCAAAGTGGTATCATCTGTATATCTAAGGTTGTTAATGTTTCGTCCAACAATGTTAACTGCAGCCTTGGGTTCATCAAGCCCCACATGCCGCATGATGTGTTCTGCAAACAAGTTGGGTAGGTTGGGTGAGAGTATACAGTCCTGCAATACTCCTTTCCTAAATCTATACATGGGATGAGATGGATATTTATGGGACCTCACAGTTCAGTTTCCACTGAATCCTATAAATAACGCACCAACCCCTTTCCAAGTTTGAGCCCTTATATAATCTACATGGGCCTTCACTGAATAGAATGGAATCTGAGCAGTGAAGTCCCATACAGACCCACCTCCTTTGGATAATATCATCGTGTGATGACTTTTACTAAGATGCTGGTTCCCCCCACCACCCAATATCTATTGTTTCTTCTACTATACATCAGGTAAACCAATTTACGAAAATAACAAACATCAGAGTGAAGTCTATCAAGGTGGAAAGCCTGTCAATGCTCATAAATTACATGCATGTGATATACCCTGAAAGGAAACATTTCCTCATGTCCTAGAGTTATTTACTCCCTTTGAAAGGATGGTTGCTGTGCTTTTGAATGTCATTTGAGGCTCAAGTTTTCCTCATTCCTGTTAACCTGCTTTGGCTTGTTCACCAGCTATGACCATTTTTAGGCAGGTATAGCCTGGTCACAGTATATGCATCCAAGTTAGTTTACAGTTATGGATTTCATATTGAGCTGCCCTTGAGATGATCCAGAAGATGCAGCTATTGCAAAATGCATTTTAACTGATATAGTCTAAAGGGATGTTCAGTCACTACTTAAACTACCGAATCTTACAAAGTCCAAACCAGTAAAATAGCATTCCTTTCAAAGCTTAGAAGCACAAACACCAAATGTTTTAGAGAAATGTTAAAATATTTTCTATAATAATTACCTTGCTTTAACACATTTTTCCTCTGTTTTTTCTTGCTTTTGATTTCTTTGGGGGGGGGGATTTATTATTACAAAACCATGTTTTGGTTTTAACTGTTCTGATACACTCCTAGATACAGTCATTTCAATCACTCATTAAAATTATTTTAACTTCTAGATGTAATTTGCTAATATGATTACTTCCTTATCTCTCACCCTAAAGATCTCATATGGTTCTTCGCCACTAATGGATGACAAACATGAAGCTTTATTCTTTCACCGCATGTTCCCAAGTGGGAGCTACCAATACACTGGGATTCTCAATTTAATTTTGCATTTCCAATGGACGTGGATTGGAGTGATTTATGTAGATAATGAAATAGGACAACAATTTGTACATAAAGTATTCCCAGTGTTAATGCAAAATGGTATCTGCTTTGACTTCATAAAAGCAGTAACCCTAATTAACTGTCACAATGCATTTGAAACATTGGCAAATAAGTTTATGGAAACATCGTACATTGTCGGGACAAGTACTGCCAATGCAGTGATCCTACAAGGAGAACTTCACTCAATTATACTTTTGAGAATAATGATAGAAATTCCATTTCACTGTGAATTACCAAAAATAAATAAAGTCTGGATCATGACAGCTGAAATAGATTTTGCATCGCTCCCAATTCAAAGAGACTGGAGCCTGAGCTTCATCAATGGGGCTTTATCTGTTTCACTTCTCCCAAAAAAGGTTTCAGGATTCCATGAATTTCTGCAAAACAGAAAACCAGACACAGATCGAGAAGATGGCTTTATCGGGGACTTCTGGCAACATGCATTCGTGTGTTCATTTCCTGGGCCCAATTTAGACGAGTCCCTTGAAAATATCTGCACAGAGGAGGACAAGCTGGAGACTCTTCCTATGTCTGTTTTTGAAATGAGCATGACCAGCCACAGCTACAGTATGTACAATGCTGTCTATGCTGCCGCACATGCTTTGCATGACATGGAGTCATCCAGTTTCAAACATAGAGCAACTGGAATCAGAGATCTTAAAAAAATGCAGCCATGGCAGGTAATGTTCGGAGCACAATATTACAGAAGTGTATACCTTATTTGTAACTTTAGCCCCCAAGTTTTCTACAAAAGATAGAATTCCTTATCTAGGCATTAGGACTGAGTCTTCCTTTCACTGTGACTTCATAGCTGTTTCTGTTTTCATTAAAACTGGAATATACTTGATTCATTTTGTAACATTTTTGCTAGTGTACTTTGGTTTTATATTGTAGAATATATGTAGGCAAAGCAATAAAAAGGTAACACAGCAAAAGTCCAAAATCCAAGATAATCCATTAACTTTCAAAGGAAATTAGGTCCATTAGTACATAGAAATCCATGAAGCAAAACAACAGGAACTCTCAGACAAAAAACTTAAAACTTGGCAACAGCTTGATACATGAAATATAGAGCATTTGAAAACAAAACTGGCATAAATTAACAATGTGGACTCGACTGAGACCCTAGTCTCACATGAATCAGTATAAACCCTTTCCAAAAGCCAAAACTGACAG
>JARBWK010000008.1:140049487-140065466 GCA_030556195.1 Anolis apletophallus | reverse complement strand
GGGGTCGGATAGGAATTCGCCCACTGGGTTTTGCCTATCCTATACTGTCTATTAGGGCTTAGATGGAATGGTCGGCTAGTAATCTAGCTAAGCGTAAATAGTTGAGTTATTCAAAGGTTGTAGACACTTAAGGCACCCCTTAAGGGGTGTGGGGCATTATGCAAACACTCACCTAGACTGTTAATTTTAGGGGTGAGGTGATGAGAAATGTCCCAGGAACGGGGAGAGTCTAGTCTCAAAAGTTGAGAGAGATTTCTCCTGATGTTTCCCTTCCGGGTTGCCCGGGTTGAAATCTACAGGGGACCCAGGCAGTACGCCTGAAGAAGCTGAGGGGTAGACATTAAGAGACGCTACCTCAGCTTACGCACACCAAGTTGAACTGACACCAAAAAGCTAGTTGAGTTACAAGTTAAATAGGTAACTATTCAATAAAAGTTGCCCAAATTTGAAACCATATATATTTGTGTCTGTCTCGTTATTTCGAGGGGTTGGAAGACAAACGCATTTTTTGCACTTTCTCACTAGATAAAGGTTTATTACCTTTCTTTTGCTGTAAACGGGCAGAGTGCCTGAGATTCTGAAACTTCTGCCCCTGTTTACTATAACTTAACTTTCTGTCCAAGGTTTCACTCTCCTCTCCTTCACATCTGGCACAGAAATCTTTATTATTAAGCATTATTTTCAGGCTGTTGCTCTGAGAAAAGCAATGAAAGGTCTTTCCCAGGAATGTGACCTTGCTCAAGCCTCTCTTCTGAACTTCTGAGGCAAACCCTCATCCCCAGGCCCATCATCAGGAATATTTTCCCCATTCCCATTATGCACATCACAGGCGGAACAGGCTGACGTATAACAGCGTCTGTCTGTCTTTGTATTTCTGCATATATTTCTACTTAGTGGAGAATAGGTACAAACTGCCTCTGAACAAAACTTCTCGGGAAAACCTGGCTTGCCTTAGGTTTCTCATAAGTAATAGACACAACACACAGCAAAAACGACATGAGATATTTTCTATATTTTTCCAATACTTGTGTTTCTATTCGTTTTTTCTTATCCAGGATAAAAACAGCCAATTCCTTCAACCTTTCCTCATCTTTCTTGCCTTGCTTTATGTAAATCTTTTCCAATAGTGATTTCTGAGTACTGAATAGCACACTGTAAATATTGCTTCATATTTATTCCCCTTGACCCATGTTTCCAATTTGATTTTATGTGCCTGTCACATTCTCTGTTAACCAATGGAGAACCCATGAGTTTCATAAGGTTTTCTTAGGCAAGGTAGACTCTGTTTTGGTTTTATCATTTATTTCCTATGAAATATAGCCTGTAGCTCCAGGTATTCACTGGAATTTTCCCATTCAATCACTAGAATAGAGTATAATATAATAGCTTTATCCTCATTGTACTATTGCACAACAAAATTAAATGCTTTTTCCGGCACACACCACAAAACAACACATCCATCCTGCTACACCCCCATGACCACCACACAGCTCCCAATGCCACATAATTGCGAAACCATGGACTTCTAAATAACCACAGCTCTAAGATAGAAGCTGTTCCTATGTCTGTTTGTCCTTGTCTTTGTCACCCTGTACCATTTGCATATGCCAGATGGCAATAATTCAAAAAAGGAATATGCTGGGTGAGAGGGATTCCCAAATATGCTCTGAGCTTTCTTAAGGCTATGGGACCTACAAAGTTCTTCCAAAGAGGGGAGAGGACAACCAATGATTCTCTGTACAGTAGTGGTGACCCATTGGAATACCTTCGTATCTGCCACTGTGCAGTTACCAAACTAAGCGCAGATGCTATGCAAGCATTATCCAGGGCTGATTCGGTTGAGCATTCAAGATCAGGCGGGATCTCTTTCCTGGTTAATATTATGTGCACATTGCTCTGTGTACTAGACATTTCCTAGCTTTATATAAAATAGCTCATTCGTATCACTAATAAACATATACTTTCTGAAAAGACACCTAGGTTCTAGGTTTGTTTGATTAAAAAATGGTTCAAAACTAGTTTCAAATGTAGTGGGCACTGGTTGTTCGGATCTAAAGTCAATTCAGATTTTCACAGGGAAAAAAGTTTTAAACTTTTCAAAACTTCTGAGATGTCCGAATCCTTCGTTAATGGTTTCAAAGTGTTATTTCCTGTTTCATTGGGTGGTCTTTACTTTGAAAGTAGTTGTTTTATTCCAGAAGGGGTGGGGAAGGAAAGATTAGAAATCCATCCAACCTGGGTTAAACAGCGGCTCTTGTCCGGGACTGGTGCGGGAGGGAAAGGAAACCAAAGGAAAGCCATCCAAACTGGGTTAAACAGCGTCTCTCGCCCGGGAATGATGCGGGAGGAAAAGGAAACGAAGGGAATCCATCCACACTGGTTTGAAAAGCTGAATAATTTCAAACTCACTCATTAATTTCTTAAGAGAAATGGCGGAAAAAGCTTCAAAATGGCAAGGGTACTTCCGGGTTCCCAAATTGTTTCGAAATCGCTTTGAAAAGGAATCTGATCTGAATTTATTCTGAATTAGGAAGATTCCGACCGAACCTAATCATGCCTCCTATGTTCCGTTACATGTAGATATCAAATTCTACAAATTTGTAGTTTGGGAGTGATTCTGGAGTCATCGCTGAGCCTGGAACCCCAAGTCTCGGCGGTGGCAGGGAGAGCTTTTGCACAGTTAAAACTTGTCCATGCTCTGGTTACATCCCAAACACACTCTTTGAAGACTGTTCAGAAACTTCGACTAGTCCAGCTGTCAGCAGCCAGGTTACTAACTGGAGCGCCATACAGGGAGAACACCACTCCTCTATTGTGCCAGCTCCACTGGCTGCCTGTCCAATTCCAAGCACAATTCAAAGTACTGGTTTTGACCTTTAAAGCCCTTTACGCTTCTGGCCCAGATGGACAATTTGAGTATGATAGAGTTGTGATGGCAGACTGCGGATTGGTTTGGACAGTCTATGAATGTGGAACGGGGATTATGTGGGTATTTTGATATGTAACAGTTTTAATCTGCCTTGTTGTAATTTTGATATATTTTTTTTTGTTTCTGTGTATGCCTCTGTTAGCCGTCCTGAGTCCCCCTTGGGGGGTAGAGAAGGGCGGGTTAGAAATGAAATGAAATGAAATGAATAAACAAATGAAAGCAATTACTATCATATGTTGTTTAGTTGGATTGTGAGCATCATTTGTAACTACATTTTCTCTTCTCACTTTAGCTTCATCACTTCCTAAAAAGAGTTATATTTAACAACACAGTTGGTGAACAGATTTCCTTTAATAAAAATGGGGAATTAGTAGCTGGGTTTGATATCATCAATTGGGTCACATTCCCCA
This sequence comes from Anolis apletophallus, assembly GCA_030556195.1. Taxonomy (NCBI): domain Eukaryota; kingdom Metazoa; phylum Chordata; class Lepidosauria; order Squamata; family Anolidae; genus Anolis; species Anolis apletophallus. The sequence continues at coordinate 140,062,127 of JARBWK010000008.1, read as the reverse complement.
ATGAGACCTTTAATCGAGTGAAAGTGGGAAGGATAGAACCACAGTCTCTACCAACCATTGAGTTCACTGTTCATGAGGATGCCATTGTATGGCCCAGCTGGTTCAATCAGGTAGGATGTGAATAAATTCTATCATGTATTTTCTACACTCCCCAATAATCTAGATGTATGTTGTGTTGACCTTTCTACAACACAACCAACACTTTGAATTGTAGAGCTCACAGACTTAGGGAAGTTACTCTTTGTCTCAGCTGAAATTTCTGAACACTCTTTAAAGTCATCTCCTCATGGAGTGTGGTAGAGCCATCCAAATGAGATGTCATCAAGGCAAGTGTTACTGTGGATGGATCAGGCTTCTTCAGCAATGGGTGGAGTCGGCCCCATAGCCTTTAAGTGTGACAAAGCACACCTGGAAACTGCAGAACCCTGGACAATTTTGATATTAGTGACCGTCATTCTTGCCTTGCTATATTCAAGGCTGAAGACACACAAGTTGTGTATCTATGTATCCCAGTGCATCTTGATTTGTTGTTGTTGTATTTTTCCTTTCAACTGACAACGAGCACTTCAGTCTTGTCTGAACTGACACTCAATTTCTTTGCCCTCATTAGTCCATTACAGATACTAGACAAAAGTTTAGAAATCAAACTGATTCCATGGAATTATATTGGAGAGGAAACGAAAATTGTGGGTCATCACCATGAAATATTTCCCTTTATTTCTTGATAGGCACAACCTCTTTCTTTGTGCAATGACCATTGTTATCCAGGCTTCAGTAAAAGAAAGAAGGAAGGGAATCCATTTTGCTGCTATGATTGTATTCCGTGTCCAGAAGGGAAGATTTCTGCCCAGAAGGGTAAGAGTCGTCCGTCCTTCTTTCCTTCTTTCTTTCTTCCCTCCTTCCCTTTCCATCTTCTTATTTCACATGGAATATGTTTTCTATACCTGTCCATCACGCTCTACATGTATAATTATTTTAGTTTTTAGAATTAATATGCATTTTAATTTATTTGTATATTCATAAGAAACAGTGAAATAAATCTATATACATGTGTATCTGCATGAACCAATACAATATTTCTCGATATCAGTATAATAGTAATATTTAGTTATACTCTCCTGTCCTCCAAGCCCTCCCAATTTATTGACTTCCCGTTCCTTTTATTGGAGACATACATATATAATTTCATTCTTCCTTCCTATTACATTGTTTTTCTGTTCTGCCTTCTGGCCTGGCATTTACTCTTTCTAAATTCCCTTCACAAATTCTAATAGGTTCAATTATTAAGCCTTCTATAAAAACTTTTCCTTCTTTTTTTTACAATGTTTAGAAATGGTTCCCAGTCCTTGATAATGTTTGTGTGGTTTTTTTCTCTGTTCATCATTGTGAATTTTTCAATTTTTGCTATTTTAAAGGCTTTCATCATCCATTCTATTATTGGGAGGTCCGCTTTCTTCCAAAACTGTGCATATAATATTCTTGCTGCCGATTAGGAAGGTAGGCCCCCAGAGGCTTATGGATCTAGATGGATTCCTGATGGCTCTTGAGAATATTTTTGCCTCTTCAGTTTGTGATTCTGTCAAAGCTCTTGACAGGGTAGTTGACGCAATCACTCCTGAACATCTCCTTTCACAACGCAAAGCCAAATAAGTTCCCTGGTATACCGGCAATTTTAAAAAGTGAAATGGAGACTACACCAGTATTGGCGTCAAAAGTGTAGCATATGGTCTAGAACTCATTTAAAAGCCTATTCCGCAGCAATGAAGGCAGCAGAAAAATAGTTCATTGCTCCCAACATTGCATCTGCACAGAACTGGCCAAGTGGTCACAGGACTTTTAAATCCTGATCTACCAGAGATCCCTGGCCAATCGGCAGCTCATTTTGAAGAATGCAGGTGAAGTCACCCAGATGAGTTCCAACATTCTTGGATGAAACTGATTATCTGGATCCATCTCACTCTGGTTTCAAGCACAGCTATGGGGCAGAGAAAGCACTGATTGTTTTGGTGGATGATCTATGAAGAGAACAAGGCAGAGGGAGTGTGTCCCTGCTAGTTCTCCTGGACCTCTCAGTGACTTTCAATACCATCAGTCATTATAACCTTCTGGGCCAGCTCTCTGGGATGGGACTGGGAGGCACTGTTTGCAGACCTTGCAGGAAGGGCGGACCCAGATGGTGGACCTTGGGAAATCCTGTTCAAAACCCTGGCATTTGGCCTGCAGGCTCCCTCAAAGTTCAATTCCCCCCCCCCCCCCTTTCGATGGATTTTAACATTTACATGAAACCACTGGAGGGATCATCTGGAGGTTAGGACTTCTGTGTCAAATTTATGTGGTGACACCAACTCTATTACTGCTTTCCACCCAATGCCACGGATGCCGCATGGTCCCTAAACCGGTGTCTGTCATCAGTGATGGAATGGATGAGTGGTACTACATTGAAAGCAAATCCAGACTAAACATGTACCCCTGATCAGTTGGAAGGCAGACAAGGGTGTGGGATTACAGCCTATGTTGGAAGGAGTCACACTCCCCTTCAAGACACAGGTCCGCAGTCTGAGGGTGATCCTGGTTTTACGACTGACCCTGGAATCTCAGGTGTTGGTGGTAGCCAGGAGTACCTTCACACAATTAAAATTTGTGTTCCAGCTGTGCCCATACCTTTAGATGCCAGATGTGGCGATGGTAGTCCATGCCCTGGTTACTTCCCACTTGGACTACTGCAATGCTGTCTATGTGGGAATACCTGTTAAGGTAGTTTGGAAAGCTGGATTTAGTGCAGAGATTGGCAGCAAGATTGTTAACTGGAGCGCTGTACTGGGAGAGGACGACTGTCATGCTGGGGCAGCTCCACTGCATCCGGGCTAAATTCAAAATACTGGTCATAACCTATAAAGCCCTAAACAGTTCAGGTCCAGACTACTTGCAGAACCACATATCCTTATACAAACTGGCTTAAGCCTTGCAATTTGCAGAGGAAGTCCTGCTCTTGGTCCCACCCCAATCTCAAGCAGGGTTGGTGGGAACGAGAGATGGGGCCTTCTCCATGATCGCTCCCGGCTCCCTTTCTCCTTGCTTTTAAAAAACGGCTGACACCTATGTACTGTGGTGTATGGAGAGGAGGAAGACTAATATGACCGACATATGCTCTCACCTGGACAAGTTAAACCTTGTCTAGAGACTTGAACTAACCTCAGCCCACTGGTTCGTGATACCATGTCTTCTTTTATAACTGTTTTAGTTATTGGACTTATTGCGCTTGTCACCTCGGGATTGGAGAGTGTCGGTCTAGTGTGGGAGTCCCCGGAGAGCCTGGCGATCCTGCTGGTGTACCGTGCGCCTAGCGCACCGGCGGAGAGCCTGGCGCGGCTGCTGGAGACTGTGTCGGAGTGGGCATTGAGGTTTCCCAGACTGATTGTCCTGGGCGACTTCAATGTCCACGCCGACGCAGCCTCCACTCCATCTGCAGCTGCGGACCTAATTTCGACCATGGCGACATTAGGCCTCTCCTGGTGTAACTCGGGACCCACACACTCGGCCGGACACACCCTCGATTTGGTGTTCAGCGCAGGGGTTCAAGTGGACCTAGCCTCCGTTATAGAGGTACCATGGTCGGACCACTGTGCTCTAAGTATCCGGGTTGAGCAACCGCCCCCCATGCAAGGGCGCCGAACGGATTTTTGTTCGCCCAAAGAGACTTATGGAACCTGATAGGTTCCTGAATGCTCTGAGGGATCTGGAGTCTACCAGCGTCTCAGTTGAGGAGCTAGCCCAGGATTGGAACACCTCACTGGCTAGAGCTCTCGGCGAGATTGCTCCCTAGGCGCCCTCTCCGACCCGCAATCATCGGTCCCCGTGGTATACAAGGGACCTTAGGGCTATGAGCGCGGAAAGGAGACGGCTAGAGCGCGAGTGGCGGAAGCTCCGTGACGGAGCCTCAATATCAGCTTATAAGCTTTTTAGAGAGACTTATGAGCATGCTGTCAAGGCAGCCAAAAACGATTATTTCTCTGCCTTGATAGCGTCTGCAGGCTCACGCCCGGCTCAACTGTTTAAGGTGATTCGATCTCTGACGACGGTCCCTACCGTCCAAAAAAAAAAATAGTGATCAGGCCCTTACTGCCGGGGCTTTCCAGAGCTTCTTTGCAGACAAGATACTGAGCCTCCGCCGGACCTCCCAGCCACAGTTGAGACAGTTAGAGAGCTAGAGACTCCATGGCCCTCCGCCGGCCCACCCTCGACCGGTTTCGGCCACTGGACGCAGATGCTGTTGATAAGATAGTGGCTGCAGTCCGCCCTACCACCTGCTCCCTCGACCCGTGCCCCTCCTGGCTTGTTTGATCTTGCCTGGAGGGGTTACGTGGGCCTCTGTTGAAAATCATTAACAGCTCCCTTGAGCAAGGAGTCTTTCCAGAGTGCTTGAAAGAGGGGGTGGTAGTTCCATTACTGAAGAAACCGTCATTGGAGCCCCGCGGTTCCCTCCAACTACCGCCCAGTGTCGAATCTTTCGTACCTGGGCAAGGTAGTTGAGAGGGCAGTAATGGAGCAGCTGCAGTCCTTCTTAGATGATACAACATGGCTTGACCCCTTCCAGTCCGGCTTCCGTTCGGGGCATGGGACGGAGACGGTCCTGGTCTCCATCACAGACCAACTCCGCTGCCAGCTTGACCAAGGCGGGTCTGCGCTGCTCGTGTTATTGGACCTCACGGCAGCATTTGACACGGTCGACCACAATCTTTTGATCCACCGCCTGGCCATGGCTGGAGTGAGGGGACAGCCCTCAAATGGCTGACCTCCTTCCTCCACCAGCGGTCTCAGCGTGTGAGGAGGGGCGGGGTGGTCTCTGAGGGTTCCCCACTGATTTGTGGGGTTCCCCAGGGGGCCATCCTTTCCCCTCTGTTATTTAACATCTACATGCAGCTGCTTGCACAGCTGGTGCGGAGTTATGGGCTGACCTGTCACCAATATGCTGATGACACTCAGCTCATTCTGAGGATGGGGGGCAGGCCGGAGTCCGTCCCCGATAATTTCCAACATTGCCTTGAAGCCGCCACTGGATGGCTGCGAGCCAGTAGGTTGAGGGTGAATCCGGCGAAGACGGAGATCTTGTGGCTGGGCCGCCCGGGTGGGGTAGGCACCCGGCTTCCGACCCTGGACGGTGCGGCGCTGCATCCAGCGCCCGTCAGTGAAAAGCCTAGGCGTCCACCTGGACTCCCAGCTGACCATGGAGGCCCAGGTCTCCATGGTCAGCAAGGCGGCGTTTTTCCATCTCCGCCAGGCGAGGAGGCTGGCTCCCTATCTATCCCGGAACGACCTAGCCACGGTGATCCAAGCCACGGTCATCTCGAGGCTAGATTACTGTAACGCGCTCTACGTTGGCCTGCCTTTGTCGTCGATCCGGAAGCTCAAGCTGGTGCAGAACACCGCCGCCCGGCTCCTGTCTGGGGCCCCAGCAGGATGCCGAATAACTCCAGTCTTGCGGGATCTGCACTGGCTGCCTATTGAGCACCGGGTCGCCTTCAAAGTGCTGGTTCTTACCTTCAAGGCTATCCACGGCCTGGGGCCAGCGTATCTGAGGGACCGTCTCGCCCCATACTGCCCATCGAGATCACTTCGGTCTGAAGAGGCCAATTTACTGGTTGTACCATCTGCTAAGCTGGCTCGTTTAACATCCACCCGCCGGAGTGGCGTTCTCTGTGATAGCTCCTACGCTATGGAACGCCCTCCCGGTCGAGGCCAGAGCCCTAAGGGACCTACTCCCCTTCAGACGGGACTGCAAAACCCATTTGTTTAGGCAGGCCTTTGGGGGGTAGGCCCTTGCATCTGCAATGGACCGATTTTTCGGCCACTGTTCATTGTTTACTGCTTTAATTGTTTTAATCGTTTTAACTGTTTTAATTGTATTGCATGTTTTAAGTGATGTATGTTCCCTGTGTTTTTATGCTGAACCTCTGGCATTGTGCCATTGGCCTTGTGAGCCGCCGCGAGCCCTCGGGAGTCGGCGGTGCAAAAATCCAAATAAATAAATAAATAAATAAATGAGTTGCTTTTACTTAGTGTCAAATTTATATTAATTTTTATATTCGTATAGGTCATTTAAATTCTTGTCAGTTATTTCATCTGATATTAAGATTAGATTAGGTTGCTGTTATAGTGTTTCGATTTGCTGTGTCCTAACGTAATTACTAATGTGTTCTGAATTGTTTTCCCTTTTTAGAATTGAATGAATTCTACATAGAATTGAATTTTATTACAATCCTTCTAAACTATGTTTTGACTATATCAATTGATTTAAGCGAGGTTGCCACGTATATCTCAATGTTTTATCTTTTCCCCAGATGTGGATAATTGCTTTCAGTGTCCAAAAGATCATTACTCAAACAAGAACAGGGATTTCTGCATCCTCAAATCTCTAACTTTCCTCACTTTTGAAGAAGCCCTGGGGACAAGCTTGGCCAGCTCTGCTCTTTTCCTGTTTTGTGTGACTGCTGGAGTACTTGGGATCTTCATCAAACATCGGGACACTCCCATTGTCAAAGCCAATAATCGGACCCTCACCTACACCCTCCTCCTCTCCCTCCTGCTCTCCTTCCTTTGTGCTCTGCTGTTTATTGGACAGCCACAGAAGATGACCTGCCTCTTTCGTCAGACAGCTTTCGGCATCATCTTCTCTGTGGCTGTTTCTTCTGTGTTGGCAAAAACTATCACTGTGATTCTCGCTTTCCAAGCCACCAAGCCTGGATCCAAGTTGAGGAAATGGTTGGGGAAAAGAATGGCCACCTCCATTGTAATTTCCAGCTTGCTCATTCAAGCCATAATTTGTACAGTGTGGCTGTCTACCTTTCCCCCATTTCCTGATCTTGATGTGAACTCAATGGCTGAAGAAGTCATTCTGGAATGTAATGAAGGGTCAATCACCATGTTTTATTGCCTCCTGGGGTTTATGGGTTCCCTCTCTATTTGCAGTTTCACTGCAGCTTTCTTTGCCAGGAAGTTGCCTGACAGTTTTAATGAAGCCAAGTTTATCACCTTCAGCATGTTGGTCTTCTGCAGTGTATGGATTTCCTTTGTTCCAACATACTTGAGCACCAAGGGGAAATACATGGTGGCTGTGGAGATCTTCTCAATCTTAGCTTCCAGTGCCGGATTACTAGGTTGTATATTTTTCCCCAAATGCTATATCATTCTTCTAAGCCTGATTTGAATACAAGGGAGCAAGTAATGAAAAGAAAACATTAAAGAAAGTTTCTGTTTATTCATTCATCATATTTTAGCTTTTTTTGTAATTTGGTTCCAAAGGTTAATAAAATGTTGTGATGATATTTTGTATAGAATATATACTGTGTGTGTGTATGTATGTGTGTGTATGTGTATATGTATGTATATGTGTGTGTGTGTGTGTATATATATATATATATATACATACATACATACATACATACACACAACTATAAGGAATATATAATATATATATATATATATATATATATATATATATATATATTCCTTATAGTTTCATCAGAAAGATGGGTCCCAGTCTTCTCTTATGTTGAACCTTTGGGGATAGGTTTGGCGATTTCTGCTGTTGCCCTCTTTTTCATTAGCACTTTGGTGTTAGCAATCTTTGTGAAGTACCAGAACACACCCATTGTGAAAGTGAACAATCAGATGCTCTCCTACACCCTTCTCATCTTCCTACTGCTCTCCTTCCTCTGCATTTTGCTATTTGTCTTCCAACCCCCCGAAATAAAGAGACAGACACAATATATCTTGGTTTCAAATTCTGGGCAACTTTTATTAAAAATAGTTACCTATTTAACTTGTAACTAAACTAACTTTTTGGTGTCAGTTCAACTTGGTGTGTGTAAGCCAAGGTAGCGTCTTCTAAAGTCTACCCCTCAGCTCTTTAGGCGCACTATCTGGGTCCCCTGTAGCTTTCACCCGGGCAACCCGCAAGGGGAACATCAGGAAAAATCTCTCTCACCTTTTGAGACTAGACTCTCCCCGTTCCTGGGACATTCCCCATCACCTCACCCCTAACATTACCCTCTAGGTGAGTGTTTTCGAATGCCCCACACCCTTAAGGGGTACCTTAAATGTATACCAACCTTTGGACACTAAACTATTTACGCTTTGCTATTTTATTAACCGACCATTCCATCTAAGCCCCTAAAAGACAGTATAGGATAGGCAAAACCCTGTGGGCGAATTCCTATCCGACCCCAAATGTGAAACCATTTGAGCGATCATTATACTATCCATGGGCGGGCGTGGTGGGCGATGGCTTCCAGCCGAATGAGGGAGAAATGAGGGCTGGCACCACGATGTGCCAGCCCCACCTCCCTTCCAGCACTTTCTGTGCAATCAGCCAATCTCTTCTCCGAGGGGAGAGACAAAGTGATCCACCCCCAACTTGTTGGAGGGTGAATTGTATTGTCTTCAAACCCCGAAATAAAGAGACAGACACAATATATCTTGGTTTCAAATTCTGGGCAACTTTTTATTAAAAATAGTTACCTATTTAACTTGTAACTAACTACTTTTTTGGTGTCAGTTCAACTTGGTGTGTGTAAGCCAAGGTAGCGTCTTCTAAAGTCTACCCCTCAGCTCTTTAGGCGCACTATCTGGGTCCCCTGTAGCTTTCAACCCGGGCAACCCGCAAGGGGAACATCAGGAAAAATCTCTCTCACCTTTTGAGACTAGACTCTCCCCGTTCCTGGGACATTCACCATCATCACCTCACCCCTAACATTAACCTCTAGGTGAGTGTTTTTCGATACCCCACACCCTTAAGGGGTACCTTAAATGTATACCAACCTTTGGACACTAAACTATTTACGCCATGGATTGGGAGCAAATGCCCTATTTAGCTCCCCATCCCCTCAAGCCGTCTAAAATCAACTGAACCGACCATTAAATCATTAAGAAACAATGCATTTCCTACATCAGACAGGTGGATTCCATCTGCCCTATAAAGGTGAGGACTTACGTGAGAGATCTGCCCATGAAATATGTAGGGAGCCTCGACCTCTTGCAAGCGCCCGCGCATTTGCTTCCTGTACCTTCACCCTTGTGCGCTTTCTGCTTTTTTCCATTTTTTGACATCCCGCCACCCTGACCACCGGAGGCGAGGATGATTGCCCGACAAGCAATGTGAACCCGAGGCCATGCTAGCCATATTTTAGAGATGTCCTCCCAAGCTTGCAAGTACAGGGCCCTACCCTTCAAAAGGCCCAGATCATTGCCTCCCTAAGTGTACCATAATTCACGTCCGGAGGGGGCCCCTCCTGGACTGGAATAGAAGCGGGAGCAAACCGTCCCAACGCATGCCTCTGAATTCCTGCCACTCCACAGTAGCAACTAGGGCGAGGCCCAAATGCTGGCCATAGTGAGACCTCATGGCCTGCCTTGCTGCCCAGTGAACAAAACTGTGCCCGCAGGCGAGGATCCTCCATCTATGGCTCAGCGACACCAGATCTGAACGACAGATCAAACTTAAGTTATGACAATGGATGCATACGTATTTCCTGTAGGCATCGGATTTCCATCTGCCCAGGGTTTTATTCTCTCAGCGTCATAACCCATAACATTGGCCACTGAAGCTGCACCAATGCGAAAGGAATGTGTTGCAAACCGAAAGTGACCCAATCCTAGCATCTTCAGTGCCTTGCTAGTAACGGCCCAGAACTGGTACTTTGATAGCGCTGTGCCATCCTGGTGACTGAACAAATAACCTGGCCCTTGTCGCCGAATCCCATTGAAAAGCACCAAAGCTGTAACTGGGCATAAATCAGGGTCACTACACTTCGATAACTTGATAACTGTGCCCCTGGACCCTTGGTCCGTCTTGGAAGAACGAACCAGCAACTCTATACCATTTTGAATAATGGTTAGGTCAGAATGTAACAGGCCCCTCAAGGATGTATAGTCAGATGTTGATGTTGGGACTAACTCACTAATCCTCAAGGCTGCAAGAAGGCTGTCAAGGCTGCCGCATGAAACAGAATTTTGTTCATGGGCGTCCGGCAAACCTTGGGCCACACTAGCTTCAAGCCTTTTCAAAATGTCAGGAGTAATAGGTTCCCTAGTATCCTCAGAAGCTGACCTGGCTTGCGTGACCATCCGGCCAAGATCTTATGCAGCCGGAAGTCTCGTGGCGTCAGGCGTCTGGAAGGCCCTGGGCCTTAAGCCAGTAAGCCAACGCGGCCAGGCGCACCCTGACGAATGCGGCCAAACCTCTTTCTCCTAGAAAAACACGCCAAAACTGCTGCCATGTGCTCGTAAGGAACCGGGCAGGTCGTTGAGGCATGTTGTAGTCCCTCCTAAACTCCTCGAACTCCTTAACTGCCCTGAATAAGCCTTCATGGAACTAGGGGCCAGAGCTGACACCATACCAGTTAACGTTTTCGTGTCCCAACCGTCCAAAGATGGTCTGGCATGCATTGGGGCCGGACGTCGGCGCCGGGTTCCAACTGCGGGAAACGCTCCATCTGAGATAGATAGTCGGTCAAGAGTGAGTTATTGATCCCAGCAACGTGGAAAGCACGTAAACAAGATGTTAAACTTCAAGCAGTGGAGTGTGAAATGCCAAAAGCGCATTCATAACCCTCTGAGATTTTGATGTCAGGGAATTGATTACGTGCACTGTCGCAAGTTGTCACACCAAAATGGACTGTAGAGTTTACCAAACCTCTCAGCCCATATTGTGACCGCTACCAAAATGGGAAACTCAAGAAAAGTCATCGAAGCGTAATGCCAGCGTCATGCCAAGCTTGTGGCCACTGTTCCGCACACCATTACTATCAAAATAAAACCCCAAAACCTATAGCGCCTGAAGCATCTGAAGCCACCTTCAATGCATCCATAACGGCCAATTCCTGTCTCCAAAATGAAATCCCATTGAAATTTGAGAAAAACTTAAGCCAGATTAGCAGGTCAGCCTTTAATGGCGCGTGTCACCCATAAGTAATGGTGCGGGGACTCATGCCAGAAATGGCATCGCACAACCTCGCGTAAGCACGCCCAGGCGCCACCACCCGGCATGCAAAATTTAAGTGTCCAGTAGTTCTTGAAATTCCTTCATATCGCCTCTTAATGACCCAGGAATTGCTGGACCTTATTTGTCAAATTGATAATTTTCTATGGGAAGCCTCAAACTGATTGATGGTATCGAGCTCAATCCCAAGAAAAGTCAAAACTGTACTTGGACCTTCCGTCTTTTCGTCCGCTAGCGCAGTGTTTCTCAACCTTTTTTGAGCCACGGCACACTTTTTACATTTACACAATCCTGGGGCACACTACCAACCAAAATGACACAAAATGACACTAACACAGTGGTTCTCAACCTTTCTAATGCCGTGACCCTAAATAAGGTTCTCGTTGTTGTGGTGACACGCAACCATATTTTCGTTGCTACTCATAAATAATTTTGCTACTCTTACGAATTCTAATGCAAATCTCCCAATATGCAGGATGTATTTTCATTGCTACACATTGAACATAATTAAAGCCTAGTGATTAATCACAAAAACAATTATGTTTGGGGGAGTAAGGGCAGCGGATGATGGGATTTGCAGTACCTTCAACCAATTCAGCTCTGACTCACCAGACCACTGGGACTCCCCACGAATGACAGACCTAGACCAAACTTGTACCACAGAACTCCCATGACCCAACAGAGAATGCTGGAGGAAGTTGGGAGAATAGTGATTTATGGGAGATGTAGTTCGCCTACATCAGGAAAGCACTGTGAACCCAAATGACTATTAATCTGGACCAAACTTAGCATAAATACTCAATATGCCCAAAATTGATCAATGGTTGAGTTTAGAGAAAATGAATCTTGACATTTGGGGTTGCAGTTGCTGGGATTTATAGTTCTTCTGCTATCCAAGAGCATTCTGAATTCCAACAAAAATGGAATTGAATAAGCTTGGCATACAGGTTGGATGGAAAGGGGGGCTGGAAAAGTGGGAAAGACTCAGTCTGGTGTGTGTGTGTGTGTGTGTAGGGGGGATTGGGAGGAAGGTAAAAGAGGAAATTGGGGAGGTAAAGAGGAGCAGCTTGGAAAGATTGGAATGGGGAAAGGAAGACTGCAAAAATGAGCGACACGGGGTGCAAAGGGGGAGCCTGGAATAGTGGAAAGATTGAAATGCAAGGGGGTAAAGTGGAATAGATTGAGGTGGGGATGGGGGCTGGAATAGTGGGAGGGGCTGGGTATAGTAAAGAAGGGGAAAAACTAGAAAAGGGAAGACGGGGTGGGAAAGGGGTGTTGGAAAAGAGGGGGGAAACTGAGCTGGGAAGGGGAGGAAGTGGGAAGGACTGGGGAGAGGGAAGGTGCGGGCGGCCCAAAGAAGGAAATCAAGCGAGGCATAGCCCCCCCAACCTCCCGTGGGTCCTTTTTCTCCCTCCTTCTTAACCCAACCAAAGGTGGGGGAGTGAGTGCTGGGAGGAAGGAGGGCAGCCAGGAGGCAACTCAGGGTGACGGCAAGCAGAGGGAGTGAGAGAGAGAAACCCCACACAGAGGGCGAAAAGACAGGAGATGGAGTCCCAGCAGAGCAGAGGAGGCGGCACTAGGTTGCTGCTTCTGCTTCCCCCTCTGAAGCATCGCGCCGAGCCTGCCTCCTTCCCTGGCCTCCTC
>JARBWK010000008.1:140012838-140049387 GCA_030556195.1 Anolis apletophallus | reverse complement strand
CCCAGCTTGCTGGGATGAGAGGATTTGCCCCCGGCTCCGATGAGTGAAGGTTCTGGAAGGAACCTTCTGGCGTGGGGCGGGGCTTTCAGCGAGGCCCCGCCTCAACAAGCCATTGCTAGCTTGTTCAGCGTCCCACCACTCCCGCCCTTGGTTCTCAATTCAGGCCACCTTAGGGGCCAGGTGAGTATTTTGACTCCTACTGCTGCTTTTAAGCCGGGAGGGTTTTTGCCCACCTCCTAAATTCATTAGGGGCTATTTGGTTGTGGTGTTGTTTGTATAAATAGGTTAGTTTAAATAGAGGCGGTTGGTTGTTAGGGAAATTCCCTAATTGGTGTTCACGGAAGGCACCCCCTTTAGGGGTGAGGCCAGTTAGTTAAAGCCTCACAGTGAAGTTCTGTTGTTGAGTGAGGTGGATTGGATGGCCCTGGAAGGGTGGGGGGCCAGGCTCAAGCTCGGGTGAGTTGGCCCCTTACCCTTTCCTTGGTTTGGCTGGATCTGGTGTTTTGGCAGATCAGCCTCGGTGTTCGCCCCCAAATTTGGTTGAAGTTGATTGATTCCTAGCACCCCCTGGAGTTAGTGGTTAGGAATCCAATAGGTAACAATAAATGTTGCCCAAAGATTTGAACCCAATGTTATTTGTCTGTGTGGTTATTTGTGTCGACTCGTTATTCGGGGTTTGGGTGGGCAAAACCTAGTGGCTTTTTCGCAGGTCCACCATATATGATAGAAACTACCTTCGTGCATTTTGCACTTCCAACATAGGTTAGAGTTATTTTTATACATTTTGCTAAGTTTTTTTGGTGTCAAATACCATCTGTGGAAGATCTTGAGCCAGTTTTCCTTTAAATTTGCAGCATATGTGTATTTCATTTTTTTGTTCCAAATTTGCTGCCAGTCTTGTAGTTTTATCTGGTGGCCAAAATTTTTCACCCAGTTTATCATACAGTTTTTGACAACTTCTGTTTCTGTTTCCCAATCTAATAATTTATTGTAAAGCACAGAAATAATTTTATTGCTTCTTACCATTAGTTTTTCCCAGAACTCTTCCTTATCCACAAAACCTTTGGGTGTGTCCTTTTTGTACATTTCCTTTACCTAAGTGTATTGTAGCCATGTCATATTTTTAAATTTCAATCTCAGTTCCTCTAGGGTTTTTAATTCTAATGCCTCTTTACCTTTCTTTAAAAGATCTTTATATGTGGGCCACTCTCGCCAACCCAAAAGTCTCCTTTGTTTTGCCTCTAAAGAAGAGAGCCAGAGAGGGGTTTTTGAATAAAAGAATGGTTTAAATTTATTCCAAACTTTAATCAATGCCGATCTTATAAAATGATTACCAAAGTTTTTTTCAATTTTTACTTGCTCATACCAGAGGTACGAGTGCCAGCCCACCCTCAGGTTAAATCCCTCTAGGGTGAGCAGTTTTTCATTTTTTAATAGTATCCATTCTTTGATCCAAGAAAGAGCACACGCCTCGAAGTATGTCTTTAAGTCGGGCAGTCTGAAGCCCCCCCTGCTCGTCCTGTCGATCATCACTCTTAGTTTTATCCTCGGTTTTCATCCATTCCTAATAAAGTTTGATAAATCCTTATTCCAATCATTAAATATTTTTGAGTTTCTAATAATCGGGATATTTTGGAATAGGTATAAAAGTTTGGGGAGGATATTCATTTTTATAATGGCAATTCTCCCTAATAGTGAGAGGTTCAAAAATTTCCAATTCTTTAGATCCTTTTTTATGTCCTTCCATTTTTCTTCATAATTGTTTTGCAAAAGTTGTGAGTTTTTAGCCGTCAGCCAGATTCCTAGATATTTGATTTTCTTTTTTACCTGGAATCCTGTTTTTGTCTCTAGTATATCTTGGTTTTTTAAGACATATTTTTGGTTAAAAAACAGTCTTTTTTATTTAATTTAAAGCCGGCCAATTTGCCAAATTCCTCCAGCTTCTGCATCCATTTTTGAATGTTTTTAATTGGATCCTCAATTACACAGATAATATCATCCGCAAAAGCTCTTGTTTTATAAACATGATTGGCCACCCTGAGACCAACTATTTCTTTGTCGTTTCTTATCCCTCTTAAAAGAATTTCTATCGACAGGATGAACAAAAGAGGGGACAGGTGTCACAATCGCCGACTTAGAACTGCCCCTTTAACACACACACGGAGACGTAGTAAAGGCTAACTATGTTTATTGAATAAAACAAATCTAAAAAAGCAATTCACTTAGAAAGTTCATAGAATAGAGCAATCAGCACGAAGCTGCAGTTCAGTAAAGTAAGCAAAGTTCCAAAAGGTAAATCCAAAGACGAGTGTGGTAAAAGCTTGGCAAGGCTCCCGTTCAATCTGAACGAAGCAAGGGATCCGCACCAATGCGAATCGGAAACAAGGCAAGGTCTTGGTCTAAGGCGAGCCAAACTAGGCTCCAAGATTCACTCCGCTTCAACGCCCTTCAGATCAGACGTGGCCGGAGAACTGACGATCAGTTCCCCACGGGCCGTTCTTAATCCTCGGCCTGGAACCCCGACGATCTAGGGCCCGGCGTCTCCAGTCTCTACTTTCCGAACGGCGACGGTCTAGGGACAGATGCCAGCTCCTCCTGCCCTGCTCTATGTCCCTGCGCCTGTTATGAGAACGGCCCCGCTCTTCCAGTCCAGTATCGCTATCTTCCTGAGAAGCAGCCTCCCCCGGAGTTTTCCAGCCGCTAGCCTCCATCTGCTGCCCAGCCAGCTCTTGGGAACCTCGGCCATTTGGGAATTCATAACTATCTCCGCTATCTGCTTCGCTGCCTCCCATCTCCACCTGGTCCGCTCCTTCCCCGGGCGAAAGCTCCCACTCGAGATCCCAGGCTAAACTCTCTACAGGTGGAATGGGCAAAGGCACGGCTGACCAATCTTGCTCTGGGCCTTCCAACTCATCCTCCGAGTCCCTTCCAGCCTGTGCAGGTCCCAATGCCAACGGGACCCCGCGCGTCACCCCAGTGGCACGAACGGGCCCATGGGTGCTACAACAGGGACACCCCTGTCTAGTACCTTGTTAATTTTGAATTTATCTGATGTCTCATTATTTATTTTTAATCGGGCTTCTTGGGTCGAATAAATGGCTCCAAAGGCATTCCTAAAACCATATCCCATATCCAGTTCATTCATAATAGCCTCTATGAAGCTCCAATTAATATTATCGAAGGCCTTTTCCGCGTCTAACGACAGAAAGGCCATCTCCTCTTGTATATTTATATCATAGTATTCTATAATATCTAAAACTATTCTTAAATTGTCTTTAGTACCTCTGTTAGGTAAGAAGCCTGCTTGCTCCTCACCTACCCAGTTTTTCAAAAATTCCTTTAATCTTTTGGCTAGGATATATGTGAAGATTTTATAATCACAATTCAATAAAGAAATGGGTCGGTAGTTTCTCACATCCGATGTGTCCAAATTATCTTTTTGTAGCATAACAATCTCCGCCTCTCTCCATGTATTTGGAACTTCATTATTCTCTAAGATTAAATTCATAATTTTTTTGATATGTGGGATGAGTTCATTTTTCATTGTTTTATAAAAAATTGCAGTAAACCCATCTGGACCCGATGCTTTATTATTACCCAACTTATTTATAGCCTCAATAATTTCTTCCTCTGATATTTCCCTGTTCAATGCCTCTCTCTCTTCTTTTGATATTTTATTTAGCCTTTGGTTAGAAATAAAGTTCGTGACCTCATCCATCGATATATTATCCTTCGTATAAAGTTGTTTATAGAAATCTAAAAACTGAGTTTGGATGTCCTTGTTCGATGTAAAGATCTTGTCCCCAGTCTTAATCTTGATGATAGTTTGGATTTGTTTTTTTCCCTGACCTTTCTTGCCAGCCATTTACCAGGCTTATTAGCATTGTCAAAATGGTATTGTTTTATATACTTATATTTCTTTGCCAGGGATTCCATATCCAGATGTTGTTTCTTTTTTATCATCTGTTGTAGTTTTTTGCAGATTTCTTTTTTATTAGGGGATCTTTTTAATTTCATTTCCAAAGATGCTATATTGTCTTCCAACTCCTTAAGTTCTCTATTCCTTAATTTCTTTTTTTTTGTGCATTCTGCTGTATAAAGTTCCCTCTCATCACCGCTTTCATTGTACCCCAAATTACTTGCGGTTTTATCTCTTCTGTGTCATTAATGTTATAGAACTCACTTAGCAGGTCCTTGTTTTTTTTTAATTTCGGCTTCTGTTTTTAATAAGTTATCATTAAGTCTCCAGTGTCCTTTCTTGTAATTATTGTTTAAGATTAATTCAATGGGGCAATGGTCTGAGTGGCTACGTGGAAGTATTTTAACTTTGTTAATTTTGGGTATTAATGGGGAAGAAAGCCACACCATATCTATCCTCGACCGTGAACTATGGCGCGAGGAATAGAAGGTATAGTCTTTCTCCCCTACATGAGTGGCCCTCCAGGCGTCCTCCAGTGCCATCTCCTCCTTAAATGAGAAGAACATTCTGGGAAGAAGACACGATTCTTTATTTTTCAGCTTTTCCCCCAAACTATTCTTATCCATTTTGCTATCCAAAATTCCATTAAAATCCCCCAGCAAAATTAAATGGTCACATTCATTATCTTCTATAATTTCTTTTAAATATTTGATAAATTTCGTCTTAGGGCCGTTTGGTGCATATATATTGCAAATCAATATTTTTTCATTATTTTGAGTAATTTGGACTGCTAGAACTCTTCTCTCTTTGTCCTTGAATTTTAATTCTGAGGGTAGATCCTCACATACATACAATGCCACCCCCCTTTTTTTTGTATCGAAGGATGAGTAATAAACTTTACCCAGTTTCTTATTATTTAAGTGAGAGACATGTTTATGGGAAATATGGGTTTCCTGTAGTGCTATGATTTGGTACTTGACTTTATTTAAATGATTAAAAATTCGGTTGCGTTTGCATGGCTAGTTCAGCCCATTTACATTTTGTGAATATATTCTCAGAGGTGATTCAGACATTGTCTACATCCTCTCCCTCCTCCAACTCTTCGTCTTCTTCTTCTCCCATATCCTCCCCGCTAGGAAGTACTGCTGGAGCGATTGCCTGGCTTTCTTTCTTTTCTTCTTCTTCCGGTGATTTAAGCCTCAGCCTTTTCTTTGTAGCACCCTCCCTTGATGATGATTCTGGTTGCTTTTTCGGGAAGTCCTTCAGTAATTTGTCCAGGAAGTCTCTGGCCTTTTCTTCAGTTGTTATCCAGATCCTTTTCTCATTGTAAGTTGCCATTAACCCCTCCGTCTTCTCCCATCTAAATTTGATTTTGTGTTTTTTCAGTTCTTCCGTTAAAAAACTATTTTTTCCTTTGTTGTAGGATTTGTTGTGGAATCCCTTTTAAAACAATAATTTTTTTCCTGCCTGGACAATTGGCTTTCTACTTGTCAATCTAAGAATATTGTCTCTTGACACTTTGCGCACAAAATTAACAATAATATCTCGAGGAGTCTTATGTTGCCTTGTGTAAGCCGACTGGACTCTATAGGTTCTATCCACCTCCGCTTCCACCTTATTGAACCCCCTTTCCAGGTATGTTGATAGTAATTGAATGATCTTTAGTCTCGTATTTTCCTTGGCTTCTTCCTCCAAATTCCTGAAGCGGAGTTGCCCGTCCATTTCACTCACTTGCAACCTAACAACTCTAGTCTCGATTTTCTCATTCTTGTTTTGGATTTCTCCTATGTTTCTTTTCATTTGTTTTTGATTTTCTTCCAGGGCGCTACTTTTTATCTTTATTTCATCTATTTTGACAAAAGCCGCTACCAGATCCTTTTTCAAGTGTTGGATTTCTTCTTTAATATCCGTCTTTATAATGTCCATTTTGTCTTCTAATTTTTTATTTTGGTTGGCCAGTATTGCTTTAAATTCTTTTTGATTCTCTTGCTGGTCCTCTCTAATTTTTTGTAGTTCTTTCAACAGGTCTTTCATATTTGTGTCTTCACTGCCACTTCCACTACCGGATCCCTTCCGTTGTGACAGTGGCAGTCTAGTGTCTTTCCATTCCTTGGAGGTATTCTTAGGAGTCGTCATTCTGATTTGTTTGTGTTGCTGGGAGGGAGGGGAAGTAGAATAGGGCCCAGTTTATGTTTTTAGTTCACCTGTCCTCTTGCTCTTCTCTCTCTGTTGATCTCTACTGGTCCTCTATTCTCCCGCTGTCTCCCCTCTGAAACTTCCGTCTCTTTTCTTTTCCACAGTCTTGTTGGTCTGAACTCACGTTCGTACGTTGTTTACTTCCACCTTCTATGTTTTCGTCTATTCATGTTCGCCAGCTGGCCACTCTGAATTGAGACGTAAAATCCACAAATTTTCCAACCTCATTAATTGATCATCGCTCGAAAATTAATAACAATAACAGGGACTCAGCCTTCTACTCACACTGCACCCAGATGAATCACACTGCTGCCTCCTTAAGAGTCAGGATCCTTGAGAAGGTCAAACCCAACCCCCAAATGGAGATTAGTGATCAATTAATGAGGTTGGAAAATTTGTGGATTTTACGTCTCAATTCAGAGTGGCCAGCTGGCCTCAATGACCCAATCTGTATCAGCTCCATCTTGTTATAAATCAGTTGGTTTCCCTGTGTTAGTACCTTTGGGTCACCCTACTCTCCACCGAGTGGGGTTATGTGTATCTGCACACCTGATATGGTATGTATAATGCTTTGTATTTCATTGACTGGCTGTATATTAGTGTTCTTTATATACTTGTGGATATTGATTTCCTTTATTACTTATGTTTGTAGTGACTACTGCTTGGGCCTAGCCTTAGAGCCTTGAGAAAGGAGCCCACATATGATGCCCGAAACGGTCTAATGTGGCCGCGCTTGATTCAGCATTAAGCTGGCCGTCGGCTCTGCTACTCACCAAGCCCATGTGAGGAGAGGGAGCCACACCGCCTCCTCCCGCACACGAGTCCTGGGGGAATTTTCCCTCTATTGGCATCCTTGCCTTTGTATAGACTACCCACTGCTTGTTTGTGAATCCGACCCACCCCTTTGGAGATCCCACCATCCCCTTCCGTGTCTTGGTTCCCGGGATTCTTGCCTGTGTAGCCCTCGTTGACGCGCCTTGCCATCAACCCGGCAAGAGGGGAAGTGAGTTGGGAACTCTCGCAAGCAGACGCCAGGGAGCGCCGGGGATTTCCCATCAGGGATTCCCTCCAACGCACGTCATCCACCGTCGCCTCCCTTGCGCCCCGTACGTGCTGACGCCATATCACATCGCCGCACGTCCACGACGTCTTTTGCGGGCCTACGTCATTCACGAGCGCCGCCCGCCACGCCGGACCGGCTCACGCCGCACTCCAGCAGCAACGCTTGCATTAGCCTTTTTCCATCCCTCACAGACGTCGCCCGGCACAGCCCTCGACACCGTGCAAGTACATTGGGGGGCTGCTTTTCTGCGCCTTGTTTGCTCATACTGTATCTGCCATGTGCATGCAATCATTGTATGTTTTATGTACCTTCTTTATTCACCAATAGAGTGCTATTTTCATATTTGTTGGGGTTGTGTCATTGCTTACTTGCATTGGGATACAGAGTCTATTACCATCTGGAAACCACACACTGTTGTTTTGTGCCTAGCCTTTTCCCTAACCATTTTTTCAATTTTGATCCTGGCTTATTGGCCAAAAAAGCTACCACGAATGTGATGGCTTTGGCCAACAAGCAAAAAATAACCATGGAGAAGACAATTCCAAAAGCTGTTGTCGAAGGAGAAAGGTCATCTTCTGAGGTCGGCCAATAAATAGCAAAATGCTGAGGCAGGACGGAGAAGAGAAGGGTATAGGAGAGCATCTGATTGTTCACTTACATAATGGGTGTGTTGCGGTAATTCACAAAGATTGCTAACACTAAAGTGGTAAAAAAAAGAGAGGGCAACAGAAGAAGTCGCCAAACCTATCCCCAAAGGTTCAACAGAAGACAAGACTGAGACCCATCCTTCTGATGAAACTACAGGGAATATTCTATACCAGAATATCATAGATCATCAGGACATTTTATTAACCTCAGTCATATCTATTATATAAAGGAGGTCCCGTCATGGAAACCTTACAAGGCAGAGACACCAAACTTGGCAACAAAAATAGGCCTCAGGAAAGGTAGGTTTTTAGCAAAAAAAACCTTTCCCCCCAAAAATCTAGAAGGCCCCCAAAACAACGATACAAAAAAACTACATTTCCCAGCATCCTCCACGGCTGCCAACGAATCTCCCGACCTCTAAATTCTGACAACATGATTGGCTGCCAATGAGGGAGTATTTGCATAACGCCTCTATTAGCCAGGCAACATGAACATTCCGACCCATAATAAACTGGAAGAGGAGTATAAGGCAAAGGCCTGAGGCAGTCGCCAACACAAACACCCAATTCACTTCCCACAGAAAATTTAAACCCCTACAAATCACAGACCACACCCAAAATGTACAGTAAGGCTTCATTAACTTGATTTCCCTGACTAGGCCTCACTTAATGGGATGCTGTTTACGCTCTGAATTGACAGTAAGGCTTCCCGACTAGGCCTCAGCTCATGGGACATTGTGTATGGCCTGAATTGACAGTAAGGCTTCATTAACTTGATTTTCCTGACTAGGCCTCAGCTCATGGGACATTGTGTATGGCCTGAATTTACAGTAACCTACCTTGGCATACAGAGCCCCTATGACCCACGCTACATTCTACTGCAGTTTGGAGGAGGGTGGACCATGGATGATGGGATTTGATGTACCTCCATGGATTATGGGATGTGTAGTACTTTCAAACCCTTCATTCCCCACAGACCACTGTGTCCCAGAACCAAGACCGATAAAGACCCAACTTGTCACACAGAGCCCCCATGACCCACACTCCATCCAACTGCAGTTTACAGGAGGGCACACCATGGATAATGGGATTTCAAGTGCCTCCACTCACTTCCAAAGTACTCCACCCACACAAGCATCAACCTCTACATCAACACAGCAGAAGGAAAGACAAAAAACATTGTATATCCACAAGCTATGCAGAACGCCAGCAACACCACACACCAACAACTCCAAAGGACTTCAACATCTCACCCACCAGAACAACCCACAACGACACAGCCATGACCCCACCAAGACCATAAGTAACATCAATTCCAACCCTTACATACTCAGACTTTCTCGCATCTCCTAAATAGGGCACAGCAACGCGTGCCGGGTACAGCTAGTTCCAAATAAAAGACAAAAGATTATAAATGAATAACCAGAAACTTTCTTTAATGTTTCCTTTTCATGACTTGCTCCCTTGTATTCATATGAGGCCTCAGAAGAATGATATAGCATTTGGGGGAAAATATACAACCTAGTAATCCGGCACTGGAAGCCAAGATTGAAAAGATCTCCACAGCCACCATGTATTTCCCCTTGGTGCTCAAGTATGTTGGAACAAAGGAAATCCATACACTGCAGAAGACCAACATGCTGAAGGTGATAAACTTGGCTTCATTAAAACTATCAGGCAACTTCCTGGCAAAGAAAGCTGCAGTGAAACTGCAAATAGACAGGGAACCCATAAACCCCAGGAGGCAATAAAACATGGTGATTGACCCTTCATTGCATTCCAGAATGACTTCTTCAGCCATTGAGTTCACATCAAGAGCAGGAAATGAGGGAAAGGTAGACATCCACACTGTACAAATTGTGGCTTGAATGAGCAAGCTGGAAATTACAGTGGAGGTGGCCATTCTTTTCCCCAACCATTTCCTCAACTTGGATCCAGGTTTGGTGGCTTGGAAAGCAAGAATCACAGTGAGAGTTTTTGCCAACACAGAAGAAATAGCCACAGAGAAGATGATGCCGAAAGCTGTCTGACGAAAGAGACAGGTCATCTTGTGTGGCTCTCCAATGAACAGCAGAGCACAAAGGAAGGAGAGCAGGAGGGAGAGGAGGAGGGTGTAGGTGAGGGTCCGATTATTGGCTTTGACAATAGGAGTGTCCCGGTGTTTGATGAAGATCCCAAGCACTCCAGCAGTCACACAAAACAGGAAAAGGGCACAGCTGGCCAAACTTGTCCCCAGAGCTTCTTCGAAAGTGAGGAAAGTTAACAATTTGGGGATGCAGAAATCCTTGTTCTTGTTTGGATAATGATCTTTTGGACACTGAAAGCAGTTATCCACATCTGGGGGAAAATAAACATTGACATATATTTGTCAACCTCATTTAAAGACAATTGATAAAGTCAAAATCATTTTGAAAGATTGTAGTAAAGCTTATGCAGTCAATATTTCCCCATCTCATGTCTGTTGGGAGGAATATTAGAAAGAGACTAGGATAAATTAATTAAGAAGAAGAATAAAAATATTATTTATAGACCGCCCTATCTCCCCAAAGAGAGTCAGGGAGGTTTCCAACATATACGGCAAACATTCAATTTTTAAAAGAGAAAACAATTCAGAACACATTACATGAGGACAAAGCAAATCAAGACAATATAGCAGCAACCTAAATCTAATCTTAATATCAGACAAAATATCTGACAAGAATTTAAATGACCTATACGAATATAAAAATTAATATAAATTTGAAACTAAATAAAAGCAATTAAGACCAATAACTAAAACAGTTATAAAAGACGACATGGTATCAACAATCAGTGAGCTGAGGTTAGTTCCAGTCTCTAGACAAGGTTTAACGTGTCTAAGTGAGAGCATAAGTCGGTCATATTAGTCTTCCTCCTCTCCATACACTACAGTACATAGGTGGGTTTTCAGCAGTTTTTTAAAAGCAAGAAGAAAGGGAGAAGGGAGCGATCATGGAGAAGGCTCCGTCTCTCCGTCCCACCAACCATGCTTGAGATTGGGGTGGGACCGAGAGCAGGGCTTCCTCTGCACATTGCAAGGCTTAAGCCAGTTTGTATACATATTCTTGCAGGTGGTTCTGCAAGTAGTCTGACCCTGAACTGTTTAGGGCTTTATAGGTTATGACCAGCACGTTTTAATGAGCCCGGAAACAGATCGGCAGCAAGTGGAGCTGCCGCAGCATGACAGTCGTCCTCTCACAGTACAGCTCTCCAGTTAACAATCTGGCTGCCAATCTCTGCACTAATTGCAGCTTTCTGAACTATCTTCAAAGGCAGTCCCACATGGACAGCATTGCAATAGTCCAAATGGGAAGTAACCAGGGCGTGGACTACCATCGCCAGATCTGGCATCTCAAGGTATGAGCACAGCTGAGACACAAATTGTAATTGTGTGAAGGCACTCCTGGCTATCGCTGATACCTAGGGTTCCAGGGTCATTCGTAAATCCAGGATCACCCTCAGACTGCGGACCTGTGTCTTGAAGGGGAGTGTGAATCCATCCAACACAGGCTGTAATGTAATCTCACATCCTTGTCTGCCTTCCAACTGACCAAGAGTACATGTTTAGTCTAGATGTACTTTCAATGTATTAGTACTCATCCAGTCTATCACTGATGACAAGCACCGGTTTAGGGACCGGATGGCATCCGTTGTATTGGGTGGAAAACAGTAATAGGTTTGGTGTCACAGCATAAATTTGACACAGAAGTCCAAAACTCTGGATGATCTCTCCAGCGGTTTCATGTAAATGTTAAAATCCATTGGGGGAGGGGGAGGGTAGAATTGAACTCTGAGGGAACCTGCAGGCCAAAGGCCATCGAGTTGAACAGGATTTCCCAAGCTCCACCATCTGGGCCCGCCCTTCCTGAAAGGTCTGCAAAACAGTGCCTCCCAGTCCCATCCCAGAGAGCTGGCCCAGAAGGATATCATGACTGATGGTATTGAAAGCTGCTGAGAGGTCCAGGAGAACTAGCAGGGACACACTTCCGCTGTCACGTTCTCTTCATAGATCATCCACCACAACAATCAGTGCTGTCTCTGCCCCATAGCTGGGCTTCAAACCAGATTGAGATGGATCAAGATAATCGGTTTCATCCAAGAATGTTGGAACGGGTGACAATGAGCTGCCGATTGGCCGGGATCTCTGGCAGAGCAGGATTTAAAAGTCCTGGAACCAATTGGCAAGTTCCTCCACAATACCATCACCATCATCCTGCCCCAAACAGAAGACCATGTCTAGAGTGTGTCTAGCACTATAGGTAGGTCCAGAAACCATTTAGGACAGACCCATGTTTGTCATGGGCACCATGAAGTCCTGAGCCACCCCAGACTGGGCAGTCTTGGCATGGACATTTATTTATTTATTTATTACTTCATTTATATTCCGCTCTACTCACCCCAATGGGGACTCAGAACAGATTACAGTACATATACATTGCAGACAATCCCTGCAGTTTTTAACATATACACATATATTGACGAACATAGACGAAACAAAGACGAAACAAAGAGGCAATTTTACTGGTAAACTTCTGACAAACTTCTGGCCAACAGGGGGAGCTCCTCATATCTCAGCATTTTCCAGCATTTTCCAGCTTCCCTTGTGTGTTGAAGTGGTTAATCTGTATACCTTTATAAAACGGAATGTTTGTATGTGTGTATGTGTGTGTGTATGTGGAGGGCGGAAGGGCGGATATGTGGCAGCTATTTGCATAAAGTCCTTTGATTGGACAGCCTCGCCACTCCAAAATTCTAAGGCACCAGACAGAGGGCGTTGATAGCCACTGATTAGCCAGCAACCCAGAATCCAGGCCTCTACATTCAAACAACAGGATTTCTTCCCACTGAGGGGAAAAAAGCCAGCAACCCAGAATCCAGGCCTTTACATACAAACAACAGGATTTCTTCCCACTGAGGGGAAAAAGCCAGCAACCCAGAATCCAGGCCTTTACATTCAAACAACAGGATTTCTTCCCACTGAGGGGGAAAAGCCAGCAACCCAGAATCCAGGCCTTTACATTCAAACAACAGGATTTCTTCCCACTGAGGGAAAAAAGCCAGCAACCCAGACTCCAGGCCTCTACAGTCAAACAACATGATTTCTTCCCACTGTGTGGAAAAAAGCCAGCAACCCAGAATCCATTCCATGCAGGCCTTTTCCATTTTTTTACTCCTTTCTGTTTTACACCGGTATACTTTCACAGACCAAGGCGGATATGTGGCAGCCACTTTCACAGGCCAGGGCGGATATGTGGCAGCCACTTTCACAGGCCAGGGCGGATATGTGGCAGCCACTTTCACAGGCCACAGCGACCAGCGCGGAGATGTACCTGCACCAAACTTGGTACACATAACCCCCCTATGACATGACCCACGTATTATGGGATTTGTAGTACTTTCCAAGACTTTGGTTCCCACAGACTACTGAGGCCACCAAAAAGGACCAATACAGACCACACTCAGCACACACAGCCCCCATGACCCACTCTACGTCCTGGTGCAGTTCGGAGGAGGGTGGGCCATGGATGATGGGACTTGAAGTGCCTCTACTCACTTCCAAAGTCCGCTGCAACCCTCATCCAATCACTGATCGAGACCAAACTTGCCATATATAACCCCCATGACTGCCTTCACGTCCTGGTGAGGTTTGGGGGAGGACTGACAATGGATGATGGGATTTGTAGTACTTTTACACCCCTCTGTTCCCACAGACCACTGTGGCCCCCAACAAACACCGAGAAAGTCCACACTTGGCACACAGAGCCCCAGTGACCCATTCTACATCCTACTGAAGTTTGGAGGGGGACAGAACATGGATGATGGGACTTGCAGTACCTTCCCTCACTTCCCAATCCTGCTACAAACCTAATCCAATTACTGATCAACACCAAATCTGGCACACAGAGCCCTCATGACCCACTCTACAGCCTGGTGCAGTTTACTGTGAGACGGACCATGGATGATGGGACTTGAAGTACCTTCACTCACTTCCGAAAAACAATGCATCCCTCATCCATTCACCAATACAGACCAAACTTAGCACACAGAGCCCCCATGACCCAATCTACATCCTACTACACTTGGGGGGACGGGGCACACAGAGATGATGGGACTTGCACTACCTTCAGTAATTTCATGATACCACTGCAACTCCCAGTAATGATGGATCAAAACTAAACTTGGCACACAGAGCCCCCATGACCCACTCTACATCCTGCTGCACTTCTCAAATGACCCGGGCAGGGCCGGGTCCCCAAGCTAGTTGTATTATAAAAATGAAATGTATTGTAATGTTGGGAGAGAGTGAACAGGAGAGAGAGAGAGAGCTGATATTAAGAGCACATTTCTGCAGGGAGAGCAAAGTTGCCATAGCAACGTGGCTCTGAAGCAGTAGTGGGAGGAGTCAAAAGGCTTCTGACTGAACCAAGGAAGGAATTCTAGTCAGTCAGGGTTAGGAGCTCAGTGTGTGAGGAGCTCAGAGAGAGAGTTAAGAGTTTAGAGAGGGAAGAGCTCAAAGGGAGTGGTTAAGTGAGAGCAGCAGGGTTAGGATTCGAGTTTAAGACTGGGAGAATACAGTCTTGGTTAACTGAACCTATGAGTCAGTTAGTTTAGAGAAAGCCTGAAGGCTAAAGAAAGACAAATGTCTGAAGAAGGCTAGAGTGCCTATGTATTAAAAGAGTGAAAAGCGAATCTAGCTGGTTGATGACAATAGTTAGGCTATTGTAACTTTGGTTTTGCCATAACTAGAATTAGTAACCTTTTTAAGTTGTGCCTCCTCGGAAGAGTTATACCAAACCAAGCTTTGTACCAGAATAAACTATTAGTTGTTATTTCGTCTAAAAACCTCTCTGTGCCATTGAGTCAAGCCTCGTTTCAAAAGTTTATTCCTGTTGCATGAAAGTGTTCATTACCTCACAAAGAGCTTCCCTCACAAAAGTGTTTCAGATTAGTTCTCTCTCACAAAATGGTGGCAGCAGTTTAAAGACAAGGATTTATATAGTGAATTAGGGACAGAGTGGTGGGATTCTAAGGGAAGATCCACCCTGCACTGTGGTCAAGTCGTCAGAGGGACCATCGCTCTCCAAGCCTCCACAAATTGGTGGTAGAGCGGTGGGATAGCCTGCCCTGCCACGTTTAAAGAAAGGTGAACGGTGAATAGCTTCTTTACACCTTGTTCTTCCACATTCCTTTCAGCGATTCCTGGTGTAATGAAGTCAATTTGTGTATTGTTTTTATAGTTGAATATGTGGTGGTATAATGACATTTGTATTTGAAATGGGGTTGAATGTTAGACAGACCCTAAAGGGTTAACTATGATAGTAAAGGCATTTCCCTCCTAGGGGAATGTGATGTCATAGTAACAGTGGGCGGAACCAGCCAGGAGGCTAGCTTTAGAATGTTCAGTTCAAATCTGACAGTTGGAGAATGTCAGTTGGCCAGCTGCTGTGAGCAGAGTTGGTTAGGAATTAGAGTTGCTAAAGCAGCAAGCTGTCTGTAGGAACTGCAGTGTGCAGTTCAGTTCTGTGTGTGGGTTGAGGGAAACCCAAGTGTGTGGGACAGAGTTTAGTCCCAGGGTTGAGAGTAACCCAGTATTAAATAGTTACTTGTGTGTAACTGTATCAGGGGAAAAACCCCAGTGTTATATTGTTTAAAGTTGCAAGTTTGTACCTCTTCGGAGCACCTTTGCAACCACCTAAGCTATTAGCCCATTTGTGTAAAATAAACTGTTAAACACTTTCAACAAAAACATCTGTGGAAGTCGTTTGTTCACAAAGACCCTCACATCCAGTGGTCAAGCATTGACAAATGGTGGCAGCAAGATAATAATAAATAAAGTGAAACCAAAACATTGAGTATTGGAGGCAATGGTCAGTCATCTACAGTGAATCCAGTACTAGGTTTTGGAACATCGTCACATTTGGTGGCAGTGGTGGGATAAAAGGATAACCTGCCCTGCCACAGTACTACACGTTTCACCCAGTTTGGTGTGCGACAAAACGAAGATCTACGCTAGCCTTCGGCGGCGTTTACGATCGCTCGTCACACCTGGGCTCATAAATCAGTCTAAAATTTGCCTCCCCACTTAATGTGGTACCTTTATCTCCTACTTGACAAATGAACTGTCTTTCAGGCTGCAAAGGTTGACAGCAGCCTACACTTAAGGTCAGGCACCCACCCTGACCCGGGCAGGCCTTGAAGTCATGACCTATAGGCCAGAGAGATCTTATGCAGCTGACACTTAGCCAGCTGCGCCAATTTCCGGTGCATTGAAGTCCCCCAGCACAACTAGCTGCTGGGACTCCAACAGCAGGCCCGAGACCATCGTGGCTAGCTCAGGAAGGGAGACTGTTGAGCAGCGGGGTGGACAGTACACCAACAGAATCTTTGTTGTGTCTGGCCACTCACCCTTAGATAGAAACATTGGTCAGGTGTCCCGTCCCACAGAATCTCGATAGACTTCTCCTCCCCACCCCTCAGATCTTTCTTGTTTCTGCACACTGAAACTCAAGGCAGTCATGAATCTCACCCATTGCTTCAGGCCAGATTGAGGTACTTCTTGTTCAAATTAAGCCTTTTCTACTTTTACTCATCCTACCCATAAATTCCTACGTACAGGGCCGGATCTTACGTTACACAAATTAAGCGCCTGCGCCTTCTCCATCTCTGTGGCGCGAGCAGGCCAGAGCTGCCCACAGAGGCTCCACGAGGCTGAAGACCGCATGTGTGGAGGTTCCACCCCCAGCCGCCAAACTCTCCTCAGTTTCCATCCTCTTGGAGGGGACGCATGGCTCCGCGCATGCATACCCAGCACACATGCACACTCTCCACAAGGCCGGAGAACGAGAAGGCACCAAAATAATGTTCACTTACCATATTGAATAACCTTAGTCCGGCCCTGCCTATGGACCCCAACTCTAAGTTCTTGCTGGGCTGGGCTGGGCTGGAGTGAAACAATAGCTCCACATTGAGCTACTTCCACAAGGACTGTTGTAATGTGGTGTTCTGTGAGAAGAGGCTAGGTATTGTCCATCCCTCCAAATTATTCCCATTGAAAACTAAAATAACCCACTGTGACACAGATATAAGCAACTGAAATAAAGTTTTATACTAGACAGTAAAAATTTGAAAGAGACCAATCAGAATCTGAAAAGGAACTATAAACTAATGAACAACATCTTATTTGAAAAATATATGAAGTAATACTGAAAAAGGAAAGGTATAGAAAACATATTCCATGTGAGATAAGAAGATGGAAAGGGAAGGAGGGAA
This sequence comes from Anolis apletophallus, assembly GCA_030556195.1. Classification (NCBI taxonomy): domain Eukaryota; kingdom Metazoa; phylum Chordata; class Lepidosauria; order Squamata; family Anolidae; genus Anolis; species Anolis apletophallus. Next base: position 140,032,274 of record JARBWK010000008.1, on the reverse strand, counting down.
GAAAGAAAGAAGGAAAGAAGGCCGGATGACTCTTACCCGTCTCGGCAGAAATCTTCCCTTCTGGACAGGGAATACAATCATAGCAGCAAAATGGCTTCCCTTCCTTCTTTCTTTTACTGTAACCTGGATAACAATGGTCATTGCACAAAGAAAGAGGTTGTGCCTATCAACAAATAAAGGGAAATATTTCATGGTGATGACCCTCTATTCTCGTTTCCTCTCCAATATAATTCCATGGAATCTGTTTGATTTCTAAACTTTTGTCTAGTATCTGTAATAGACTAATGAGGGCAAAGAAACTGAGTTTCAGTTCAGACAAGACTGAAGTGCTTGTCAGTTGAAAGGAAAAATACAACAACAACAACAACTCAAGATGCACTGGGATACATAGATACTAGGCATGGTTTAGAACCCAAAAATAGCAAATCGAAAATCTAATGGGGGGGGGGGGGATTTTTTAAATTAGTAATAGAAAGACTTACAAAAAAATTTCCAAAAATTTCTAAAATGTAACTTAATTACTAACGAAATTCGTTAGTAGTTTGTATGCCAGCGCATGCGCATTCAGATGGTTTTGGCCTACAACTCCCAGAAATCCTAACAGCTGGTAAATTGGCTGGGATTTCTGGGAGTTGTAGGCCAAAACTTGAATAAATCACACTGAATTCTAGATGGGACTCTCCAAATAGGAAGGAGGGAGGGAAGGGGGAAGGAGGGAGGGAGGGAGGATTCTATTCTTGGAAGCAGCAAAAGAAAAGGAGGAGGAGCCCCCCCTCGCTCCTCGCGGCCTCTCTCTCACCCCGATCCCGAGGGAGCGAGGGCCCAAGTTTGCCCAGGCTGGTCATATACCTACATTCCATGCACATGCAATAATACAGCAGTAATAACAATGGGTATAAGAAGAGGTAAAATTCAAACCGAAGTATTCTGACTGGTCCCTCCTCATGCGGTGCAAACGGGCTCTTCTCTGTGAGCCCGGGAAAAGCCAGCGTTTTCTGCTTGGGTGCACACACATACATATTCTTTGGGGGGATTTGCTGCAGAATCTTCTCTATGAGCCCGGATTCTGCAGCAAATCCCCCCCCCCCAAGTATTTGTATGTCTGTGCACCCAAGCAGTAAACGCTGGGTTTTCCCGGGCGAAGAGTGAAGGGCCCGTTTGCACCGCATGGGGCCGGGACCGGTCAGAATACTTCAGTTTGAATTTTACCTCTTGTTATTGTTATTACTGCTGTATTATTGCATGTGCATGGAATGTAGGTATGACCAGTTGGATTACTTATAATATTAGGCACTTACAGTAGCATTCATTCTATTATACATTAGGTTGGTTTCTCACCCCAATACTCTTTGATGCTTTAGATCCTGGCAGGCAGGAGAGGCAGGGAAGCCTGGAAAAAATGTAAACAGAGAGGTTTACTCAGAAGTAAATCCACAAAGGAGGGCACTTCATCCAAAGTGCCCTTCTTTGCAGATTTACTTCTGAGTAAACCTCTCTGTTTACATTTGTTCCAGGCTTCCAGCCGAAAGAAGGAGCGAGTTTAGGGCTTGCCTTGCCATAATACTTATTGGCAAGGGAGGTGGGAGGGTGGTGAGAGCGACGGAGGGTGCCCCCTTATGACCTAATAACGACACTTAAGAAAATCCTGGCCCCGAAGTTCTATAAAGAAAGTCCACTTCCTGGTTGGCGTTCCAGGTGCGGAAATACTCAAAAGTAGCATTTCTTACGAATTTCTTACGAATCATTTCATTTTCATAACTTTTTTCTCATGCCTAATAGATACACAACTTGAGTGGCTTCAGCCTTGAATATAGTAGGGCAATAACAATGGTGACTAACATCAAAATTGCCCAGGGTTCTGCAGTTTCCAGATGTGCTTTGTCACACTTAAGGGCTATGGGGCCAATTCTACCCATTGCTGAAGAAGCCTGATCCATCCACAATTACACATGCCTTGATGACATCTCATTTGGATGGCTCTACCACACTCCACGAGGAGATGACTTTAAACGGTGTTCAGAAGTTTCAGCTGAGACAAAGAGTAACTTTCCTAAGTCTGTGAGCTCCACAATTCAAAGTGTTGGTTGTGATGTAGAAAGGTCTACACAACATACATCTAGATTATTGGACAAACCATACCTATCTGATTGAGACTGCCTGGATCCTGATATCTGCAACAACAAAAATGTCTTCCACTTTGGGTCCTATCACCTTCACAAATATGCTTGATGGAATCAAGAGAGAGGACCTTTTCAGTGGAGGAGAAAGAATGCAAGAAGGATTTACAGCTCATGAAGAAATACCTCTGGTTTGAATGTTTCCTGATAGTTCTCCTACCTAGACGACGTGCTTATGATACGGGTTAATGACATACTTTTTGGGGTGGGTGGAAATCACATGATAGAATTTATTCACACCCTACCTGATTGAACCAGCTGGGCCATACAATGGCATCCTCATGAACAGTGAACTCAATGGTTGGTAGAGACTGTGTTTCTATCCTCCCCACTTTCACTCGATTGAAGCTCTCATTGGGGAACGTGACCCAATTGATGATATCAAAATCAGCAACTAATTCCCCATTTCTATTAAAGGAAATCTGTTCACCAACTGTGTTGTTAAATATAACTCTGTTTAGGAAGTGATGGAGCTAAAGTGAGAAGAGCAAATGCTGTTACAAATGATGCTCACCATCCATCTAAACAACATATGATAGTAATTGCTTTCATTTGCTATCTACATTTAACGGAACATATTAGGCATGGTTAAGTTCGGTTGGAATCTTTGTAATTCGGAATACATTTGAATCAAATTCCGTTTTAAAGCAATTTTGAAGGGATTTGGGAAACGGAGGTATCCTTGCCATTTTGAAGCTTTTCTGCCATTTCTCTTATGAATCTATAAGTGAGTCGGAAATTATTCAGCTTTTCAAACCAGTGTGGATGGATTCCCTTTGTTTCCTTTTCCTCCCGCATCAGTTCAGGGCGAGAGCTCTGTTTAACCAGTTTGGATGGCTTTCCTTCAGCTTACACAACATTAACCAGGAAAGAGATCCCATCTGATATTGAATGCTCAACAGGATCGGCCCTGGATAGTGCTTGGATAGCATCTGCGCTTAGTTTGGTAACTGCACAGTGGAAGATAGGAAGGCATTCCAAAGGGTCACCACTACTGCACAGAGAATCATTGGTTGTCCTCTCTCCTCTTTGGAAGAACTTCGTAGGTCCCATAGCCTTAAGAAAGCTCAGAGCATTTTTGGGAATCCCTCTCACCCAGCATATTCCTTTTTTGAATTATTGCCATCTGGCAGATGCAAATGGTACAGAGTGACAAACACAGGGACAAAAAAAGACCTATGGACAGCTTCTATCTTAGAGCTGTGGCTATTTTGAAGTCCATGGTTTCACAATTATGTGGCATTGGGGGCTTTGTGGTGGTCGTGGGGGTGTGGAGGAATGGGTGTGTCGTTTTGTGGCATGTTCCGGAGAAGGCATTTGATTTCATTGGGCAATAGTACAATGACGATAAAGCTATTCTATTCTATTCTAGTGCTTGGATGGAAAAATGTCAGTGAATACCTGGAGCTAGAGGCTATATTTCATAGGAAGGAAATGATAAAACCATATCAGAAACCACCTTGCCAAAGAAAACCTTATGAAACTCATGGGTTTTCCATTAGTTAACAGGGAATGTGACAGGCACATAAAATCAAATGATTAATGGGAGACAAGGGTCTCAGTCGAATCAACATTGTTAATTTATGCTGGTTTTGTTTTCAAATGCTCTATATTTCATGTATCAAATTGTTGCCATCTTTTGGTGTGTCCAAGGGCTAAATCTTGGCTTGGAGGTCCAAACTTCGGTATAATACTCACTCAGAGTGCGGGACTGGCGGGCGGTCTGCCACGGGGTCCCGGAATTCAACTGGCTTGTAGCCGTAAAGTGGAACAAACGTCGCGAGCTGCTGCAACGAAAATCTCGTTGCAAGGATGGTGCGAGGTTTTGTCTAGAATGCCCCTGTGGGTACCATTACGTGGGCGAATCCTCTAGAATGTTGAGGACAAGAATTCTGGAACATAAATCCAGAATTCGTTGCCATTCTCAGGATTCCACATTATACAGTCATTTTTTTTGAAAAAAAACCCACTCTCCTGACTCTTTTGCTGTATATGGCCTGGAAAGGGTTAAAATAAATGCTCATGGAAATTTGCAGAGGGCCCTTTTACAGGCTGAATGCAAATGGATTCTACTTCTTTCTAGTGAAGCTCCAGCTGGTCTCAATGACCAACTAAGTATCCCTCATCTTCTTACCTAATCACCTGCTCTAATGATTGACCCTATAATATCTTCCCTTCTTCCTGTCCAAATTGCTGATTCCAGCCTCACAGGACCTTCTATTTGTGAAGACCTGGTAGAATCTATCATGGTATGTATATGGTCAGGAAGCCCATGTTCCCCATTAGCTTGCTTTTAGTTTTGCGGATCCATGTATTACATTGATCACTGTAGGAACGCTCCGCTGCGTGACATTCGTGTAGTAACTCCATCACAGCCCTGAAGAAGCAAAACCCGCGAAACGGCGAAACGCTTTGGTGCCACGACACTCCAAGTCGTTGGCAAAGCTTCCACCATCGGTGTGAAGTCCAGTTGCCCTGTACGCTACGCTACACTGCCTGGCAAAGGTTCCCTGCTACTACGAGGAAACCTCGCGCCATCCTTGCAACGAGATTTTCGTTGCAGCAGCTCGCGACGTTTGTTCCACTTTACGGCTACAAGCCAGTTGAATTCCGGGACCCCGTGGCAGACCGCCTGCTGGTCCCGCACTCTGAGTGAGTATTATACCGAAGTTTGGACCCCCAAGCCAAGATTTAGCCCTTGGACACATCAAAAGATAGACTGTGTCCCACCTCCTGCAGAAAGTAAACAAACTTTCCCGCAACCGGAGCAGGAAAAGCCGCGGCTTTGCCGCTTTACATCCTCAGGCAAACCACTTGGTTTGCAAAAAACACACCCAGGGACTCCAACATATGCATTTACAGTGATAGACAGCATTCAACTGTTGACTTAGTGATTTTCCAACAACAAATGTGCATATTCTATGTACCCCTTTGTAATGTGTGATGCATATATGTTTATTCAGTGACTTTATATCCATTATTGTGATTGTAATTCATGTGCCCTGCATTTACCTTACTAATCTGTGCCTAAACCCATGTATAATGTACTGTGCCTCTGCTTTGCACCCTGTGTTATAATCTCACTATATGTGTAAGTCAATGTGTGTTTTTGATAAATGATAGGGATAATATCTCATTGGCTTTTCCTTATTCATTCATGCTGTTTATGATACTCATTATCCTCATGCACACTGGGGATTTCTAGCATCCTTGTTCATACAGGAACCACAGCATTGCTCCTATAGAGGTGCACTCACCCAGATCCAATTGTAGGTTATCTGTGAACCTTGTGGATTGCTTTTACTATTTTTTTTGTATACTGTGCTAGCACCCCTGCCTTGTGCTTTTGTGTACTCATGGGATGGTGTTTCAAGTCAGAAGTGTTCCTGCTCTGGAGTATGACGGACACATTATCCATTTGCACGAGACACTTGGTAAAAATATATCAAATGAAAATAAAAATGAAACGAGGGTGATCATATCATATCCTTTTACTGAAATGTGTATGCATTCTTGAAATTTACATGAAGTATAAAACCAAAGTATACTAGCAAAATGTTGTCTAGACAAGCGTTTGGAGCCGGAACACATGTTGCCCCGTTACGCGCCACCATAGTCGATTATCTGTTTTATCTGGTGTCACACTTCGTCTAGCTGTGGCCTCTATGTCATTTAATTGTATTTTTAGATATGTTTTATCGTGTTTTAATGCCTATATGCTTGATTGTTTTTATGATTGTGCTGTTAGCCGCCCCGAGCCCTCGGGGAAGGGCGGCAGATAAGTATGACTTAATAAATAAATAATAAATAAATAAATAATAAAATAAATTATATCTTTCCTAGAAAACTTGGGGGCTAAAGTTGCAAATAAGGTGAACACTTCTGTAATAATGTGCCCTGAACATTACCTGCCATCGCTGCATTTTTTTAAGATCTCTAATTCCAGTTGTTCTATGTTTGAAACTGGATGACTCCATGTCATGCAAAGCATGTGCGGCAGCATAGACAGCGTTGTACATACTGTAGCTGTGGCTGGTCATACTCATTTCAAAAACAGACATAGGAAGAGTCTCCAGCTTGTCTTCCTCTGTGCAGATATTTTCAAGGGGCTCATCTAAATTGGGCTCAACAAATGAACACACGAATGCATGTTGCCAGAAGTCCCTGATAAAGCCATCTTCTCGATCTGTGTCTGGTTTTCTGTTCTGCAGAAATTCATGGAATCCTGAAACCTTTTTTGGGAGAAGTGAAACAGATAAAGCCCCATTGATGAAGCTGAGGCTCCAGTCTCTTTGAATTGGGAGCGATGCAAAATCTATTTCAGCTGTCATGATCCAGATTTTATTTATTTTTGGTAAATCATAGTGAAATGGAATTTCTATCATTATTCTCAAAGTTAGAATTGAATAAACTTCTCCATGTACGATCACTGCATTGGCAGTACTTGTCCCGACAAGGTATGATCTTTCAATAAACGTATTTGCCAATGTTTGAAATGCATTGTGACAGTTAATGAGGGTTACTGCTTTTATGAAGTCAAAGCAGATACCATTTTGCATTAACACAGGGATTACTTTATGTACAAATCTTTGTCCTATTTCATTATCTAGATAAAAAACTCCAATCCATGTCCATTGGAAATGCAAAATTAAATTGAGAATCCCAGTGTATTGGGCGTTTCCACTTGGGAACATGCGGTGAAAGAAAACATCTTCATGTTTGTCATCCATTAGTGGAGCAGAGCCATATGTGATCTTTAGGGTGAGAGATAAGGAAGTAATCATATTAGCAAATTACATCTACAAGTTAAAATAATTTTAATGAGTGAATGAAGTGACTGTATCTAGGAGTGTACCAGAACAGTCAAAACCAAAACATCCAAAGGAGGTGGGCCTTTATGGGACTTCACTGCTCAGATTCCACTCTATTCAGTAAAAGCCCATGTAGATTATGTAATGGCTCATACTTGGCATGCATTATTTATTGGATTCAGTGGAAACTGAGCTGTGAGGTCCCATAAATATCCATCTCATCCCATGTATAGATTTAGGAAAGGAATACGGCAGGGCTGTATACTCTCACCCAACCTACCCAACTTGTATGCGGAACACATCATGCGACATGTGGGGCTGAATCCAAGGCTGGAGTTAACACTGTTGGACGAAACATTGATAACCTTTGATATACAGATGATACCACTTTGGTGGCAGAGAGTGAGAAGGAGCCGAGGAACCTTCTAACCAAGGTGAAAGAAGAAAGTGCAAAAGCTGGGTTGCAGTTAAACATTAAAAAAACCAAGATGATGACAACCAGACTGATTGAAAACTGGCAAATAGAGGAAGAAAACATGGAGGCAGTGACAGAGTTTGTATTTCTAGGCGCAAAGATTACTGCAGACGCAGACTGCAGCCAGGAAATCAGAAGACACTTACTTCTTGGGAGGAGAGCAATGACCAATTTCAATAAAATAGTTAAGAGTAGAGACATTGCACTAGCAACAAAGGTCTGCATAGTTAAAACAATGGTATTCTCCTTAGTAACTTATGAATGTAAGAGCTGGACCACAAGGAAGGCAGAGTGAAGAAAGACAGACACTTTTGAACTGGTGTTGGAAGAAAATTCTGAGTGCCTTGGACCACAAGAAGATCAAACCATTCCATCCTCCAAGAAATAAAGCCCAGCTGCTCACTGGAGGGAAGGATATTAGAGGCAAAGATGAAGTACTCTGGCCACATAATGAGAAGACAGGAAAGCTTGGAGAAGTTAATGATGCTGGGGAAAAGAAAGGAAAACAGGAAGAGGGCCAACCAATGGCAGGATGAATGGATGGATGGTATCCTTGAAGTGACTGCCTTGACCTTGAAGGAGCTGGGGGTGGCCACAGCTGACAGGGAGCTCTGGCGTGGGCTGGTCCGTGAGGGCATGAGGAGTTCGAAGTGACTGAACAAATAAACAACAACAAAACATGGTGGAACAATGAGGTATTATGTATCTGCTTGTTGTTGTTGCCCAATCATATCAGCTACTAGAAGAACACATTTTATGCCTTGCAGCACAATGCTTTTTACATTTCTGGTCAGCAAATGACCAAAGTTCAGAAAAACAATGTATGTGACCAAAATGGAAAAAATATATAATTTTACTTACCATTTCCTATTTTGAGACAGGTGCCTTCCATATCAATGAACCATTGATTTCAATATAAATTGTCATATTTTCATATTAAAATGCATCAGATCATCTGCCTCATTGATGTATAATCCACTAGCTATTATAGCATTTTCCAGAATGAATAATTTGAGAGTCAAGTTCTTTTGTTCACACCAGAAAACCCATCTCTGGCAGTAAAGTTATCCAAGCATAGAAAGAATGGTAGAATTACGTCTTGATAGTACGAGACGCAGAGCTTTTTCTATTACTGCTCCTGTTCTATGGAACTCTCGGCCCCCTTATCTGAAAGCCATGCGATCCTTTGTGCAGGCACTTAAGACCTGGATTTTTAATAAAGCTTTGTTTTATAATTCTGATTTTAATATTTGTCTGTTTTAATGCTGTATCTTTATATAATTCGCTCGGAGCATCTGGGATGGAGGGTGATTAACAAATATTAAATTGAATGAATTGAATTGAGGAATGAAAGACATGTGGTTATCTCAACTCACATTGAGGCAATATTTTTCCTAGATTGCTTAGGGAAAAGTTTTTTAAAAAAAGTAAATTCAGAGTCTGTAGAGATTGAATTCTCCTAGAAATCCTGTTGTTTTAAACTCTTAATTCTGTGAGCTTACCTGTGAAAACTTGTAGGCGCACAAGATATCTGCCATGGCGAGACAGATTTCAGAAGTAGGTCCCCCAATGACTGCGGCTGGATTGTCTTGGGTGTCACATTTGTAGTTAGGGACAAATTTGCCCCAGGTAGAAAGGAGTTCCAGTGAAGCAAGATAAGTAAAGTCGGCAAAAAAATAACTGTTGTAAATGTAGAATCCCAAAGTGATGTTGGGTAAGATAAGGGAATTTTCATTGATCTCCTTAATGGCAAAAATCAAGGCCAGGATGTGTTGGTAGTTGTGAGTAAACACTCTGAAATAACAGTAACAGCAGACTTAGATTTCAGATTAATACACATTTTCTATCTGCAATGCACTATAACATATTGAAGAATGTCTGACGACACATACAGAAACATGGGCTTGAGCCTTCTGCCAATATACAGTCCAATACTGATGCAGCAGGTGTGGATTAGAATTCATGTGTTCTAATTATTCTTATTGTATCTATATATATAAATGAGTTCCCGTCATGGAACAACCGTCCCAAACAGAGAAACCTTACAACGCAGAGACACCAAACTTGCCAACAGAAATAGGCCTCGGGCAAGATAGGTTTTGAGCAAAGAAACTTTCCCACCCAAAACCTAGAAGGCCCCCAAAACAACGATTAAAAAACTACATTTCCCAGCATCCTCCAGGGCTGCCAACGACTCTCTACATTCTGACAACATGATTGGCTGCCAATAAGGGCGGATTTGCATAACTCCCCTACTGGCCTGCCAACATGAACATTCCGACCCATAATAAACTGCCAGAGGAGGATAAGGCAAAGGGCTGAGGCACAAACACAAACACCCAATTCACTTCCCACAGAAAATTTACACCCCTACAAATCACAGACCACGCCAAATATTGACAGTAAGGCTTCTTTAACTTAATTTCCCTGACTAGGCCTCACTTAATGGGATGCTGTTTACGCTCTGTATTGACAGTAAGGCTTCATTAACTTGCTTCTCCCGACTAGGCCTCAGCTCATGGGACATTGTGTATGGCCTGAATTGACAGTAAGGCTTCATTACCTTGAATTTCCCAACTAGGCCTCAGCTCATGGGACATTGTGTATGGCCTGAATTGACAGTAACCTACCTTGGCACACAGCGCCCCTATGACCCACGCTACATTCTACTGCAGTTTGGAGGAGGGTGGACCATGGATGATGGGATTTGAAGTACCTTCATGGATTATGAGATTTGTAGTACTTCAAAACCCATCATTCCCCACAGACCACTGTGTCCCAGAACCAAGACCGATAAAGACCCAACTTGGCACACAGTGCCCCCATGACCCACACTCCATCCAACTGCAGTTTAGAGGAGGACACACCATGGATGATGGGATTTCAAGTACCTCCACTCACTTCCAAAGTACCCCACCCACACAAGCATCAACCTCTACATCAACACAGCAGAAGGAAAGACAAAAAACATTGTACATCCACAAGCTATGCAGAACGCCAGCAACACCACACACCAACAACTCCACAGTACGTCAACATCACACCCACCAGAACAACACACAACGACACAGCCATGACGCCACCAAGACCATAAGTAACATCATTTCCAACCCTTACATACTCAGACTTTCTTGCATCTCCTTAATAGGGCACAGCAACGCCTGCCGGGTACATCTAGTTTATAATTATCACTCTATCCTGCTTAATCTCTCTAAAAAAGAGACCCCAAAGCACTAAAAACAATGCAATATTACAAATATGGGATTATATTTATTACTAGTTTTCTTTTTCAAAGGAAGCAACAAAGTCATGAATAACTGTGAAAGACTTTCCCAGGCCATTACTAATTTTATTAATTAGGCATTTTTAATGCGAACACATTTTCTGTGCAGGAAACTACATTTTGCATTTCTATACAGAAAATGCAAAAAAATGAACATATTTCCAAGTTTTACATAGAATAAGTCTCAAACAGCAAGCCTTTCTTTTTTTAAAAAATAATTTTTTGTACATTTTCTAATCTTTTTTCTATCCTTAATTTAAACCAGCTCCAACATTATAAGAACTGGATTTTTTTTACAGATGCCAACCTCTCTTATGTCTGAAGTACTGCATGAAATAATTTGAGAGAAAAAAGCCAAATTCTTACATTGTATCTCCTTGAGATTTCTCAGCAGGATTTTGTCTAAAGGTTATCTCTTCTGAAGTTATAAAAATCTGAGACAGAATGGCACCAATGTGCAGGTCTCCAGACGTGCGATACTTGTGATGAATATGAAGAGATCGACCCATGTCACATGAACCAGCTGTGCATGCCACCTGAAACAGACTGAACACCAGCCGAATGAAAATGAGTTGAATGGATAGCTTGATTTTACATATAAATATTTCTCTTGGACAACTATTCATTGCTTTCCAAATTGTGATCCAGGTCTCCTGTAGTATTACAGCCTATTTGAAATTGGTTTGCAGGTTTGCAATCAGTTCGGTACACTGTGAAATATACACAGTCAAAGCAATTGAATCATTTTTTCCTCCACCTACAACTCCAATGACATTAGCAATATGCATATAATTTAGAGCAATGCACTCCTATGCAGGTTCAAATATAGATCAATCCCACTGATCTTACAGTGATTTAGTATTAACAGCAGAAACCAAAGCTTTTCTTCACTAGTATTCCCTGGAGTCTCCAGGAACATAGAAGGTGTAAGCGCAAGTAGAATAAACCTGATCATTAAACGAGAGTGCTCTGGGGCATTGCAAAAATATGTTTATCACAACTCGACAGGTGTCTTCTCAGATCATACCAAATTTAACAGGAGTCATATGGGTTATAATTATATGTTCAAGTAGCAAAAAAGTTTCCAGAAACAGAACTAGTCTTCTAGGCATTAATTGGTTGTCCAATATTTACACAAGTTGGAGACTGTGGGGTTGATGTTTCCAAAAGTAAGAAGATTAACTTTCCTGGATTTGATCACAGGCCTAGATAGTCCATTTATTCATGCTGAGTTTAATCCTGGGGGTTATTTACTAGGCCTGGTAACGTTCAGTTGGAATGCTCATAAATCCGAATGAATTTGGGTTAAATCCGCTTTTGAAACAGTTTTGAAGCAATGTAAGCAACCCGGAAGTGAATTTCTCATTTCGAAGCCACCTCCGCCATTTTCGGAAAAGAATCGGCCTTAGATTTCCATCTCTCCCAACGTTTTTCTCCTCATTGCCTGGAGGGAAGCAGGTGGTTGCATGCAACCAGCTGCTTGCCTCCAGCCAATGAGGAGAAAACACATCAGGAGGGGCGGGGACAGGTTTTGACACAGCAGCCATTGCCCTTTTAAAAGGGCCGCGTGTCCCTCGTGGCTCATTGCAAGCCCGGGTAGCAAAGAGGGGGTAGAGCAGCTGTTTGGGTGGGAAAGGTGAAAGGAAAGGAGTGGGCTCATTCAGAGCCAGGAAGGGAAGGGAAGAGGGAAAGAGAAAGACAAAGGGAAGGGAGGTTAGAAGAAGACGACGGCAGGCAAGCAAACAAGCCTGCTGTGCCTGCCTGGCTGGGTGGTTGGGCAGCAGCCTGCCTCACCGCTTGTGTATTGTCGCTGCTGTTCGGGGTTTGGGATGGGTGGGCAGCACGAGGACTGGGTTAGCAACAATTTCTCCTTTCTACTTGTTAATTCCCTTTTTGAAGCAAGGAATACTACTATTAAGTGTGCCCCCCCCCCCTTCCCGGGTCTGAATTTTGAGCATTTGAAAACCAGAACTCCATTTGCTGATAACAATTTTCTTGTGAAAACACAAAAGTTTGAAGGCCCCTTTGTCTGCCTACATGTTGTACTTTAGGAAACTAGAAAGCTAGTAAGCCAATCAAATCTACACAAAAACACTTTGTGAGGCTCCTTCTCTCTCTTTGGGAAAACACAAAAGTTTGGAGCCCCCTTTTGTCTGTTTGGGCTTAGAAGTGGTCCTTTCTCGAACTAGAAATTATCTACTGCAATCTTCTCCTTGGGGAACAACACAAAACCAGTTTGCAGGCCCCTTTTTCTCTGTTTGGGCTTAGAAGTGGTCCTTTGTCAAACTACAATTCAACTACTCCAACATTTTCCTTGGGGAAACACACAAAACCGACCTGCCTCCACTGGGTGCCCTCCTGGGTTGCACCTCAGAGCTTTGCAGGGAGATGTTGCAGAGGGACCCTCACTCTATCAATCTCAAAGGGACGTGTGATGGAGCTCCTCCGTCCGCTTTCGAGGACCTCCCATGGATCGGGCCTCCCTCCGTGCCCAGCTGTGGATCAGGTCCCACTTTACATGGCATGGACTCCGACCCTTTGCAGTTGTGTTACGTGTTGTGGCTCCACTTGGGTCTGGAGCAACACGGAACCTGCAGCCTCCCGGCCCCAAACTTCTTCAGTGACCCCCTTTTAGCCAGGGTACTGCCTCCTTGTGATGCATCTCCACCTTCTCTCAGGCTGCTGCAGGGCTGGACTTCTCCTTGAGCCGGGTGGAGGATGGCACCTTTGCTCACCTCCACTTTGAGGGGACAGATTCCGCCCCCTTCAGCGCTTTGAGGAAAATAGTTTGTAATTCCAAATCATAGTAAAGAAATTATTACCATAAAGAGTGTCTTCAATGTTGAAACTATACCAGTGTCTCAACGAAGGGAAAGGTGGATTTGGCAAAGATGGATATTTATTAGGCATGAGAAAAAAGTTATGAAAATGAAATGATTCGTAAGAAATTCGTAAGAAATGCTACTTTTGAGTATTTCCGCACCTGGAACACCAACCAGGAAGTGGACTTTCTTTATAGAACTTTGGAGGCCAGGATTTTCTTAAGTGTCGTTATTAGGTCGTAAGGGGGGGGGCACCCTCCTTCTCTCTCACCACCCTCCCGCCTCCCTTGCCAATAAGTATTATGGCAAGGCAAGCCCTAAACTCGCTCCTTCTTTCGGCTGGAAGCCTGGAAAAAATGTAAACAGAGAAGTTTACTCAGAAGTAAATCTGCAAAGGAGGGCACTTTGGATTTACTTCTGAGTAAATCTCTCTGTTTACATTTTTTCCAGGCTTCCCTGCCTCTCCTGCCTGCCAGGATCTAAAGCATCAAAGAGTATTGGGGTGAGAAACCAACCTATTGTATAATAGAATGAATGCTACTGTAAGTGCCTAATATTATAAGTAATCCAACTGGTCCTATACCTACATTCCATGCACATGCAATAATACAGCAGTAATAACAATGGGTATAAGAAGAGGTAAAATTCAAACTGAAGTATTCTTACTGTGGTGCCTCCACAAACTGCAAAAGGCTCTTTATCACCCCGGGAAAAGCCAAAACCCCGGGCATTTGCTGCCTGGGTGCACACACATACATATTATTTGGGGGGGGGGAATTTGCTGCAGAATCTTCTCTATGAGCCCGGGATTCTGCAGCAAATCCCCCCAAATAATATGTATGTATGTGCACCCAGGCAGCAAAATGCCCGGGTTTTGGGCTTTTCCTGGGCTCATAAAGAGCCTTTTGCAGTTTGAGGAAGGACCACAGTCAGAATACTTCGGTTTGAATTTTACCTCTTCTTATACCCTTTGTTATTTCTGCTGTATTATTGCATGTGCATGGAATGTAGGTATATGACCAGTTGGATTACTTATAATATTAGGCACTTACAGTAGCATTCATTCTATTATACATTAGGTTGGTTTCTCACCCCAATACTCTTTGATGCTTTAGATCCTGGCAGGGCAGGAGGAGCGGCCCCTGCCCCTTCTGCCTGCCAGGATCTAAAGCCTTGAAGAGGCTTCACGAGGGGCCAACTTCAGCCCTCCAGGTGTTTTGGACTTCAACTCCCACCATTCCTCACAGCCTCAGGCCTCTTCCTTTTCCTCTCAGCCTGGGCAAACTTGGGCCCTTGCTCCCTCAGGATCGGGGTGAGAGAGAGGCAGCGAGAGCGAGGGGGCCCTCCTCCTCTTTTTTGCTGCGTCCAAGAATAGAATACCCCCTCCCTCCCTCCTTCCCTCCCTCCTTCCTATTTGGAGACTCCCATCTAGAATTCAGTGTGATTTATTCAAGTTTTGGCCTACAACTCCCAGAAATCCCAGCCAATTTACCAGCTGTTAGGATTTCTGGGAGTTGTAAAAAACCATCTGGAATGCGCATGCGCTGGCATACAAACTACTAACGAATTTCGTGACTAATTAATTTACATTTTCGAACTTTTTGGAAATTTTTTGTAAGTCTTTCTTTTACTAATCAAAAAAAATCCCCCCCCCCCCCCATTTGATTTTAGAATCATGATTTTTGGGTTCGAAACCATGCCTAATATTTATCTAGGATTTATCTCCAAGGTGGAAAGAATACAAGAAGAAGAAGGGCGGGTAGAAAAGAAGGAAATAAATAAATAATTTAATAAATAACAAAAAATGTAATACATTAATTTTATGAGAGAAATTCCATATCTCATATTGAGAAAGGTGTGTCCTAGTCAAAAATGCTAAACAGAGAGAAAGGTTTAAATTTTCGCAAAGAATCCTGGAGGCAGCACATTTCTTCTTGCTGTTATATTCCTTATTAGATTACTGAAATGACTTCAAAAATTGTCAAGGATCCAGCGATCTTCTAAACACATTGAAAGTTAGTATACTGCCAGAGGATAATGTTTTCCACCTCTTTTTTCCCCTCTAAAAATGAGGGAAAAGCAATCCCCATGTTTTGCCTTTCGCGTTTGCATGTCTTCATGCATTACGCAATCACGGATGCCATTAACAAAGCGATTCCAAAATTTTGCAATTAATTTGGAAAATTCCGAAAATTTCAGAAATCATTTAGATTCAAACCGCCATCGCCCCCCACATCTGAAACAGATTTTGAACCATTTTTTTCTTGATCAAACAGGCTTATTATTTACAGTGTGAAAAAAATATAGTTTTAACTGTGATGGCTCAGTTGTTACTGATAATTTTGGTGGGTGGGATGTGTACCAGTTTGGATAGATGGTGGAGTAAAGGGGCTAAATATGTCTCCCTTGAAAGACGGCTCATTGGGATGTTTCCCAGAACACAGAGAAAACATTGACTGCACAACAAGGATGAAAATAATCAAAAGTGAAAGATCCTCTCTGCCACGTTGCCCAAATCAAACATTGCTTTGCAGGCCACGGGATGTGCAGAACAATGGACGCTGGAGCAATGCCACAGCAACATGATACCTGTGGGGATGCCTTTGAAGACTGTTTGGAAACTTCTGTTAGTTCAACAAACAGCAGCCAGGTTGATCACCGGAGCAGGGTACAGAGAGCATACAACCCCTCTGTTATGCCAGCTCCACGTGCTGCCAGTTTGCTACTGAACACAATTGAAGGTGCTGACTTTAGCTTATAAAGCCCTAAATGGTTCCGGCCCAGCTTACCTGTCCAAATGTATCTCCTCCTATGAACCACCTAGGAGTCCAGGGAGGCCTGCTCTCAGTCCTGCCACTGTTGCAGGCGCATCTGGTGGGAACGAGAGACAGAGCCTTCTCAGTAGTGGCCCCTCAACTGTGGAACTCCCTCCACAGTGATATTAAAGCAGCTCTCTGCCTTCTGGCCTTCAGAAGGAAAGTGTAAACCTGGCACTGGGGTCAAGTCTTTGGAGATTAACTACAGTGTAATAATAACTATGAAATATGCGCAATGATGGTTGGAACGGCCCTGGATTATGGTTGTGGATGGTGTGATTTTATTAGTGATTATAATGTTTTAATGTGTATTCTAACTCTAATTTTAAATTTTAATGTAAATCAAATTGTTGCCATATGTAAAGCCATGTTGAGTCCCCTTCGGGGTAGAGAAAGGCAGGATATAAATAGAGTACATAAATAAATAAATTTATATTATCTATTTAACACAATAGGAGAAAGACAGATGCCAGTTTGAACCTTTTGTAATATACAATTTCCATTAAATCCATTTTATTCTATTCCCATTATAATCAAAGCTCTGCTGAAGTAAGAACATAAGAACATAAGAAGAGCTATGCTGAATCGGACCTCAGCCCATCTAGTCCAGCATTCTGTATCACACAGTGGCCCACCAGTTGTACACGGGGATCTCGAGCAGAAGGGAGGGCAAAACCCTGACCTGCTCCCGACCCCCCACAACCAGTACCCAGGGAAATCCTGCCTACCTCAACCAACTCTGAGGAATCCTTCCCAATGTTCCTCTGAAAGAGAAACTTAGAAATAGCCCACTACAGAGACTCAGAAATCAGTCATTAAATACAGGGGGGAAAACTTCAACCATTCGTTTTATTAGGCACTAAGAACAATAGTTGGGCTGCCAAATATAGCATACAATGATGGCTTGAATAAGAGAGTACAAAAGAACAATGGAAATTATCAGTCATTCCCCTACCATTTTTTCATTTGGGATTTCTCCCATTTTCAGCGAGTCTCAAGTGGTGTACCTGACAGCTTCAGTGAAAATAGGATTGGGAAGTCACTTGTGGATTAAAGCTGTACTTTCTCATTTCTGCCAAGGGAACCCTTTGCTATTTTCTTTCTTTCTTTCCTTCTTCTTCTTCTTCAAGATAAATCTCATTATATGAATGTGTTTTCATGAAAAGTGCACAAAGACCCCAGTAAGAGATCCCAAGCATTCAATTTCTCTCCTTTGTGCAAAATTATCCAGTGTATTGGTGTACTTTATAGAATTAATTAATCTGTGTCCCCATCTGCATGGCCATATAATGCAGCCTCATAATGGAGTTTAACAGCATTGAATAGCATTATATGGCAGTGTGTGTGATGGTACGCCCAAGACTTTGGGAAAATTATAGCGTCTGCCTTTAGGTGGAGGCTATCTGTATACCTTCTGTTAAGATAAAGACCGTTTAGCACACAGAGCCAAATTGGTGTTCTGCAAACAAGATGAATAAAGGGTTAACTCCACCGGGACGATCATAAGGTAACTTAAAACAATACATTGCAAAAGGTACCTTTGCTGGCTGCAGTCATCTCTCTGGTGCAAAGTGATTGTTATAAACTGTCTTAATCTTCTATCTTGAGAAGCTGAAGCTGGTCATAAGCTTCTGTTGACCTTTGGACTGGTGGTATAAAAATAGTGCTGAACGCAAGTGCTAAGGATGCCTGTTTTTGGATTGCTAGGCCTAGGGTTACCAGACAAGTCCAAGCCTAAGTCATAGTAGCTCTGCTGTTGAAAGAGGAGGAGTCTAGCTAGAGAGATCTATACAGGGAAATGGAATAGGCCAACTAAGGCTGGCTGCCAGGGTTTTTTAAAGTTCCCCTCCAAAACTACTACAAAGGAAGGTATCTACACAATTGGGAAAACCTATAAAAAGGGGAACTGAAGCAAAGGAGAAGAAAAGGCAAAGCTAAGATTTCACACTGTGGGTAGGGCCTGTGGTGTTACATAAAACTCCAGTTTTCAACCTTTAGAAGTGTCTAAAAATCCTTTGCAAGCAACTTCTTTACATTGCTTCACTAAAATAAGAGCAGAGCCAGGGCTGAACCACAAGTTCATTTTATTTGTAAAGAAAAGAAGTAATACAAAGTACATTCTGGAGCATTTCTCTCAGCGTGGCTCACAGCACATAAATCATGGCGAACTGGAGAGCGTCCTTATCTACAAATGTTTACATTTCAAAAGTTGAATATCGGGGCCTTTGCTTCCGTCACAGACATGAACTTTCCTTCTCCAGTTAACTCTATAATGGCCTAACTATATTACACATCTCAGAAAATAGACACATTTAACAGAAAACATTTTAAAATCATTTTGTCATACATTCTTACACTGACAATATTCCCACATCAAAAATGGAAGAGATGAAGCATTTTCTAATCATTTATTTTCATAAGCTGCTCCCTTTTGAGCTGCTCAGTCTGAAAGACGATAAGATAGCATTTAGGGAAAAAGATAAAACCTAGTAGTCCGGCACTGGAAGCCAAGATAGAGAAGATCTCCACAGTCACCATATATTTGCCTTTGCTGGAAAGGTCGGTTGGAACAAAGGTAAACCAGACACTGCAAAACAGCAACATGCTGAAGGTGATAAACTTGGCTTCACTGAAGCTGTCAGGTAACTTCTGTACTAGGAAAGCCACAATGAAGCTGAAAATTGCCAGGAAGCCCATAAAGCCCAGGACATAATAAATCATCATTCCAGATCCTTCCTTGCATTCCGGTACATCATTCTGAATGAAAGATGAATCTGTGTCAGACTCTGGGAATGGTGGTGAGGTTGCCAAATTTAGGGTACAAATCATGACATGAGTAATGGAGCACAAAAGAAACAGGTCATCTTCTGAGGTCAGCCAATTAATAGCAAAATACAGAAGAAAAAAAGAAGGAGGGAGAAGAGAAGGGTGTTGGAGAGCATCTGATTGTTCACTTTCACAATGGGTGTGTTGTGGTACTTCACAAAGATTGCTAACACCAAAGTGGTTAAAAAAAAGAGAGGGCAACAGCAGAAGTCGCCAAACCTATCCC
>JARBWK010000008.1:139956537-140012738 GCA_030556195.1 Anolis apletophallus | reverse complement strand
GGATAGCATCTGCGCTTAGTTTGGTATGGTAACTGCACAGTGGCAGATAGGAAGGTGCTCCAAAGGGTCACCACTACTGCATAGAGGATCATTGGTTGTCGGCCCCCTTCTTTGGAAGAACTTTATAGGTCCCACAACCTTAAGAGAGCTCAGAACATTTTTGGGAATCCCCCTCATCCAGCATATTCCTTTTTTGAATTATTGCCATCTGGCAGAGGACTATCGTACAGGGTGACAAAGAGTGAGTGAGAGACACCTTCTATCTTAGAGATGTGGCTATTTTGAACTCCATGGGGGTGTGGCGGGATTGGTGTGTTATTTTGTGGTGTGTGCTGGATAAGGCATTTAATTTCATCATGCAATAGTACAATGACAATAAAGCTAATCTATTCTATTCTAATCTAGTGCTTGGATGGAAAAATGCCAGTGAATACCTGGAGCTACAGGCTATATATCATAGGAAGGAAATGATAAAACCATATCAGAATCTACCTTGCCTAAGAAATCCTTATGAAACTCATGGGTTCTCCATTGGTTAACAGAGAATGTGACAGGCACATAAAATCAAATTGGAAACATGGGTCAAGGGGAATAAATATGAAGCAATATTTACAGTGTATTATTCAGTACTTAGAAATCACTATTGGAAAAGATTGACATAAAGCAGGGCAAGAAAAATGGTCAGTAATATCAAAATTGCGATGGAAAATTGATTAGTTGAGGAAAGGTTGAAGGAATTGGCTGTTTTTATCCTGGATAAGAAAAAACAAATAGAAACACAAGAGTTGGAAAAATATAGAAAATATTTCATGTCTTTTTTGCTGTGTGTTGTTGAAGTGGGGAGAAGACCCCTTTTCCTCAGCAGTGTCGAGCGATGGAACAAAAACACACAAGGGCAAAGTCAAATCAAATTCAGCAATTCAAATCAAGCTATTTTATTTCAGAAAAGAAAAAAAATGACAATTGTCAGAGTCCCAGGAATCAGACAAAGAGATTGTCTCGGCAAGCCCCCAGCCCCTGAATCTGCCCCCTTTCCCCAAACCTACAGTCTATATGCCTTCTTTCTGAGATTGGTTCCTTTTGATCAGTTCTGATTGATTGGGGCTGTTTTGCCAAAATGTTTGCGATGCCTGGTGGCTGGTCTTTGTAGTTCAAAGGTAGGCATGCTTTCGAACCCAAAAATCGTGATTCTAAAATGAAATGGGGGGGGGGGGGTTGATTAGTAATAGAAAGACTTACAAAAAAATTTCCAAAAATTTCTAAAATGTAACGTAATAACTAACGAAATTCGTTAGTAGTTCGTATGCCAGCGCATAGGGAGGGAGCGGGTATTCTATTCTTGGAAGAAGCAAAAAAAAGGAGGAGAAGCCCCCCCCCTCGCTCCTCGCTGCCTCTCTCTCACCCCGAACCTGAGGGAGCGAGGGCCCAAGTTTGCCCAGGCTGGTCATATACCTACATTCCATGCACATGCAATAATACAGCAGTAATAACAATGGGTATAAGAATAGGTAAAATTCAAACCGAAGTATTCTGACTGTGGTCCCTCCTCAAGCGGTGCAAACTGCAAAAGGCTCTTCTCTATGAGCCCGGGAAAAGCCAAAAGCCCGAGCATTTGCTGCCTGGGTGCACACACCTACAAAGTATTTGGGGGGGGGGGATTTGCTGCAGAATCTTCTCTATGAGCCCGGATTCTGCAGCAAATCCCCCAAAGAATATGTATGTGTGTGCACCCAGGCAGCAAACGCTGTGCCCGCTTTCCGGGCTCATAGAGAAGAGCCCGTTTGCACCGCTTGAGGAGGGACCAGTCAGAATACTTCGGTTTGAATTTTACCTCTTCTTATACCCATTGTTATTACTGCTGTATTATTGCATGTGCATGGAATGTAGGTATGACCAGTTGGATTACTTATAATATTAGGCACTTACAGTAGCATTCATTCTATTATACATTAGGTTGGTTTCTCACCCCAATACTCTTTGATGCTTTAGATCCTGGCAGGCAGGAGAGCAGGGAAGCCTGGAAAAATGTAAACAGAGAGGTTTACTCAGAAGTAAATCCACAAAAGGAGGGCACTTCATCCAAAGTGCCCTCCTTTGCAGATTTACTTGAGTAAACCTCTCTGTTTACATTTTTTCCAGGCTTCCAGCCGAAAGAAAGAGCGAGTTTAGGGCTTGCCTTGCCATAATACTTATTGGCAAGGGAGGCGGGAGGGTGGTGAGAGAGAAGGAGGGTGCCCCCCCCTTACGACCTAATAATGACACTTAAGAAAATCCTGGCCCCCGAAGTTCTATAAAGAAAGTCCACTTCCTGGTTGCCGTTCCAGATGCGGAAATACTCAAAAGTAGCATTTCTTACGAATTTCTTACGAATCATTTCATTTTCATAACTTTTTTCTCATGCCTATTCAAAGGATGGGGTTTGTAGAGAGATGGGCCTTCCTGATAGATGGTATCTCTCTCCCTCTTCCTGCAGATGGGATCTTTCTTCCTGGATCAGCCCTACCTGCCTGACATTTCTCAGGGAAGAGGGGATGGCCAAATTGTTTTTATGGCCTTTTGAATAACAAATGCTAGAAACTAGTTCCTGCTTGGTAAACAACCTTACCAGCAGGAGGGCGAGCTTCAAAGGGCACATCTGCCTAAATAACACATTCCTTTGGTCTACAGCTTTTGTTGCAATGCTGCTAGCTATATTTCTAACAGAGACTATGGGGATGATTTCCATCCACTATCTACATCTATGGGCTACATGAACCAAACTAACTCCATCTTGCTTTCTAAATGTTTCCATTCCTGTCCCATGCCACCTCATTGTGTCTATTACTTATGAGAAACCTAAGGCAAGCCAGGTTTTCCCGAGAAGTTTTATTCAGAGGCAGTTTGTACCTATTCTCCACTAAGTAGAAATATATACAGAAATACAAAGACAGACCGGCGCTGTTATATGTCAGCCTGTTCAGCCTGTGAATGTTTCTGATGCTCCTGATGGGAATGATACTCATGTTGGGAATGTTGATGTGCATAATGGGAATGGGGAAAATATTCCTGATGATGGACCTGGGGATGAGGGTTTGCCTGGGCCGGAGTTAAGTTCAGAAGAGAGGCTTGAGCAAGGTCACATTCCTGGGAAAGACCTTTCATTGCTTTTCTCAGAGCAACAGCCTGAA
The DNA here is from genome assembly GCA_030556195.1 of Anolis apletophallus. Classification (NCBI taxonomy): domain Eukaryota; kingdom Metazoa; phylum Chordata; class Lepidosauria; order Squamata; family Anolidae; genus Anolis; species Anolis apletophallus. The sequence continues at coordinate 140,009,571 of JARBWK010000008.1, read as the reverse complement.
AATTATGTTTAATAATAAAAATTTCTGTGCCAGGTGCAACCTTAGACAGAAAGCAAAGTTTTAGTAAACAAAACTTTCAGAATCTCAGTCACTCTGCCCATTTACAGCAAAAGAAAGGTAATAAACCGTTATCTAGTGAGAAATAATGCTTTTCTGTCAGTTTCAGCTTTTGGAAAGGATTTATAATGATTCATGGGAGATTCATGGTGTCTCAGTCGAGTCAACATAGTTAATTTATGCCAGTTTTGTTTTCAAATGCTGTATAGTTCATGAATCAACTTGTTGCCAAGTTTAAGGTTTGTTCCCTGAGAGTTCCTGCTGTTTTGCTTCATGGATTTCTATGTACTAATGGACCCAATTTCCTTTGAAAGTTTATGGATTATCTTGGATTTTAGACTTTTGCTGTTTTACTATTTTTTTATTGCTTTGCCTACATATATTCTACAATAAACTGTTTGCTGCTTTTGCCAAGCTGGGGTGCTGTTTCAAGTCAGAAGTGTTCCTGCTATGGATTATGATGGACACATTATCCACTTGCACAAGAAACTTGATAAAAATAAATAAAATGAGAATAAAAATGAAACGAGTGTGATCATATCATATCCTTTTACTGAAATGTGTATGTATACATGAAATTTACATGAAGTATAAAACCAAAGTATACTAGCAAAATGTAACAAATTAATGAATCAAGTATATTCCAGTTTTAATGCAAACAGAAGAAGCTACGAAGTCTCAGTAAAAGGACGACTCAGTCCTAGTGTCTAGACAATGAATTCTATATTTTCTAGAAAACTTGGGGGCTAACGTTACAAATAAGGTGAACATTTCTGTGATATTGTGCTCCGAACATTACCTGCCATGGCTGCACTTTTTTAAGATCTCTGATTCCAGTTGTTCTATGTTTGAAACTGGATGACTCCATGTCATGCAAAGCATGTGCGGCAGCATAGACAGCGTTGTAGATGCTGTAGCTGTGGCTGGTCATGCTCATTTCAAAAACAGACATAGGAAGAGTCTCCAGCTTGTCCTCCTCTGTGCAGATATTTTCAAGGGACTCATCTAAATTGGGCTCAGGAAATGAACACACGAATGCATGTTGCCAGAAGTCCCTGATAAAACCATCTTCTCGATCTGTGTCTGGTTTTCTGTTCTGCAGAAATTCATGGAATCCTGAAACCTTTTTTGGGAGAAGTGAAACAGATAAGGCCCCATTGATGAAGTTCAGGCTCCAGTCTCTTTGAATTGGGAAGGATGTAAAATCTATTCCAGCTGTCATGATCCAGACTTTATTTATTTTTGGTAAATCATAGTGAAATGGAATTTCTATTGATATTCTCAACATTAGAATTGAATAAATTTCTCCATGTATGATCACTGCATTGGCAGTACTTGTCCCGACAAGGTATGATGTCTCAATAAACGTATTTGCCAATGTTTCAAAATCAGTGTAAAAGTTAATTAGGGTTACTGCTTGTATGAAGTCAAAGCAGATACCATTTTGCATTAACACAGGGATTACTTTATGTACAAATCCTCGTCCTAGTTCATTATCTACATAAATCACTCCAATCCATGTCCATTGCAAATGCAAAATTAAGTTGAGAATCCCAGTGTATTGGGAGTTCTCACTTGGCAACATGCGGTGAAAGAAAATAGCTTCAATTTTGTTATCCATTAGTGGAGCAGAGCCATATGTGATCTTTAGGGTGAGAGATAAGGAAGTAATCATATTAGCAAATTACATCCACAAGATAAAATAATTTTAATGAGTGAATGAAATGACTGTATCTAGAAATAATACAATCCCCCCAAAAGAAATTAAAAGCAAGAAAAACAGAGGAAAATGTGTTAAAGCAAGGAAATCATTATAGAAAATATTTTAACATTTCTCTAAAAACATTCGGTGTTTGCACCTCTAAGGTTTGAAAGGAATGCTATTGTACCGGTTTGGACTTTGTAAGATTTGGTAATCTAAGTAGTAAATGAACATTCCCCAGATTATATCAGTTAAAATGCACTTTGCAATACCTGCATCTAAATTACTCTAGGACATGAGGAAATTATTCCTTTCAGGATATATCACATGCATGTAATTTATGAGCATTGACAGGCTTTCCACCTTGATAGACTTCACTCTGATGTTTGTCATTTTCGGAAATTTGTTTACCTGATGTATAGTAGAAGAAACAATAGATATTGGGCGGCGGGGGGAACCAGCATCTTAGTAAAAGTTATCACACAGTGATGTTATCCAAATGAAGTGGGCCTTTATGGGACTTCACTGCTCAGATTCCATTCTCTTCAGTGAAGGCCCATGTAGATTATATAAGGGCTCAAACTTGGAAAGGGGTTGATGCATAGGATTCAGTGGAAACTGAGCTGTGAGGTCCCATAAATATCCATCTCATCCCATGTATAGATTTAGGAAAGGAGTATTGCAGGACTGTATACTCTCACCCAACCTACCCAACTTGTATGCGGAACACATCATGCGGCGTGTGGGGCTTGATGAACCCAAGGCTGCAGTTAACATTGTTGGACAAAACATTAATAACCTTAGATATACAGATGATACCACTTTGGTGGCTGAGAGTGAGGAGGATCTGAGGAGCCTTCTAACCAAGGTGAAAGAAGAAAGTGCAAAAGCTGGGTTGCAGTTAAACATTAAAAAAAATCAAGATGATGGCAACCAGACTGATTGAAAACTGGCATATAGAAGAAGAAAACATGGAGGCAGTGACAGAGTTTGTATGTTTAGGCGCAAAGATTATTGCAGATGCAAACTGCAGCCAAGAAAGCATAAGACGCTTACTTATTGGGAGGAGAGCAATGGCCAATTTCAATAAAATAGGTAAAAGTAGAGACATCACACTGGCAACAAAGGTCCACATAGTTAAAACAATGGTATTCTCCTTAGTAACTTATGAATGCGAGAGCTGGACCATAAGGATTGAATTCTCCTAGTAATCCTGTTGTTTTAAACTCTTAATTCAGTGAATGAGCTTACCTGTGAAAACTTGTAGGCGCACAAGATATCTGCCATGGAGAGACATACATTCGAGGTTGGTCCCCCAATGACTGCTGCTGGATTGTCTTGGGTGTCACATTTGTAGTTAGGGACAAATTTGCCCCAGGTAGAAAGGAGTTCCAGCGAAGCAAGGTAAGTAAAGTCGGCAAAAAAATTACTGTTGTAAATGTAGAATCCCAAAGTGATGTTGGGTAAGATAAGGAAGTTTTCATTGATCTCTTTAATGGCAAAAATCAAGGCCAGGATGTGTTGGTAGTTGTGAGTAAACACCCTGAAATAACAGTAACAGCGGGCTTAGATTTCAGATTAATACACATTTTCTATCTGCATTGCACTATAACATATTGAAGAATGTCTGACTACAGATACAGAAACATGGGCTTGAGCCTTCTGCCAATATGCATTCCAATACTGATGCAGCAGGTGTGGATTAGAATTCATGTGCTCTAATTATTCTTATTCTTCTTATAATTATCACTCTAACCTGCTTAATCTCTCTAAAAAAAGAGACCCCAAAGCACTAAAAACAATGCAATATTAAAAGCAACAAAGTCATGAATAACTATGAAAAACTTTCCCAGGTCGTTACTAATTTTATTAATTAGGCATTTTTTGTGCAAACAACCACATTTTCTGTGCAGGAAACTACAGTTTGAGTGTATATACAGAAAATTCTGCACATAATTTTTTGTACAAAATAATGATCATATTTCCAAGTTTTACATACCGGTAGAATAAGTCCCAAACAGCAAACATTTTTTAAGAAACATTCTACATTTTCTTATATTTTTCCTATCCTTAATTTAATCCAGTTCCAACATTATAACAACTGGATTTTAACAGATCCCAACCTCTCTTATGTTTGAAGTACTGCATGAAATAATTTGAGGGGGGGGAAACCCAAATACATACATTGTATCTCCTTGAGATTTCTCAGCAGGATCATGCCTAAAGGTTATCTCTTCCGGAGATATAAAAATCTGAGACAGAATGGCACCAATGTGCAGGTCTCCAGACATGCGATACTTGTGCTGAATATGAAGAGATCGACCCATGTCACATGAACCAGCTGTGCATGCCACCTGAAACAGACTGAACACCAGCCGAAAGAAAATGAGTTGAATGGATAGCTTGATTTTGCATATAAATATTCCACTTGGACAACTATTCATTGCTTCCCAAATTATGATCCAGGTCTGTTACAGCCTATTTGAAATTGGTTTGCTGGTTTGAAATCAGTTCGGACACTGTGAAATATACACAGTCAAAGCAATTGAATCAAGTTTTCCTCCACCTACAACTCCAATGACATTAGCAATATGCATATAATTTAGAGCAATGCACTCCTATGCAGGTTCAATTATAGATCAGTCCCACTGACCTTACAATGATGTCGTCCTGTGTATAAAATAGCACAGGCTGAACCTATTGTAAACACTGGTATTCCCTGGAGTCTCCAGGAACATAGATGGTGTAAGTGCAAATAGGATAAACCTCATCATTACACAGAAGTGCCCTGTGGCATTGCAAAAATATGTTTATCACAACTCCACAGGTGTCTTCTCAGATCATACCAAATTTAACAGGAGTCATATGGGTTATAATTATATGTATAAAATCCCATGTTCAAGACGCAAAAAAGTTTCCAAGAACAGAACTAGTCTTCTAGGCATTCATTGGTTGTCCAATATTTACACAAGATGGAGACTGTGGGGTTGATGTTTCCAAAAGTAAGAAGATTAACTTTGCTGGATTTGATCACAGGCCTAGATAGCCCATTTATTCATGCTGAGTTTAATCCTGGGGGTTATTTACAATGTGAAAAAATATAGTTTTCACTGTGTTGGCTCAGTTGTACCCAGTAATTTTGTTGCGTGGGATGTGTACCAGTTTGTCTAGATGGTGGAGTAAAGGGCTAAGTAAACACTTGCGCATGCCTCCCTTGAAAGATGGCTCATTGGGATGTCTGAATCAATGAGAGGGAGGGGTAGGCTAACAAGCACCAAAACTCAGGAGGGGGAACCAGAAGGATGGTGCAGATGGAAGCTCACAGATGGTTGCAATCAATCAAAATGCCATTTATCAATACAGAATATAAAACACAATGTATCAACATTAACATAAGGTAAAACACACACACGCTCAGATAGCCTGTAGGTACAATGTTACAGCCTGGTAAAGTGAGTACACAACAATCAACTAGCAATAATACATTCATGAGACAGGGATAATAAGGGCAAAAGTCCAGGGTAATATAGGAATCTGTGTTACTCACAACAGGGAAGTCCAGGAATGAAAGAAGGGCTTGGCGTGGTGTGTGAGGGCAAGGGACGAGGCCGGGCCTGCACGTTGGAGGCGCGTCGCAAGGGCGCGCTGGAGGCGCGTCACTGGGGCGCGACTGGAGGTGCCGGCTTCGTTGCGCGCTTGCCGTGTCACAGGAAAGCGACAGGCGGCGCGGTGAGCAGCGTCATCCAGGGGCACAAACAGCCCGAAGTAAACAATGACGTAATTAGTCAGCGACTGGGTCCGCAGGGAAAATTATGCAAGGGAAAGATAAACAGTTGAAGGAGAGCCGGGACCTTGCCGAACGGCTTGGAAATCCTTGGAGGCGCCAACAAATATTCGCCGTTTTCATGCCTGAATGGGCACTTCTTCTGGGCGCGTCACTGAATCATTTAAATCAAGGCACATCTGGTAGAAACGACAGATAGGGCCTTCTCAGTAGTGGCCCCTCAACTGTGGAACTCCCTCCACAGTGATATTAGAGCAGCTCCCTGCCTTCTGGCCTTCAGAAGGAAAGTGTAAACCTGGCTCTGGGGTCAAGTCTTTGGAGCTTAACTACAGTGTAATAATAACTAACTATGAAATATCTGCAATGATGCTTGGAACGGCCCTAGATTACGATTGTGGATGGCGTGATTTTATTAGTGATTATAATGTTTACCTCTCCGTTGGCGCCCCCTTGTCATGGGGGAGAGGCTTGTGTACCCTAATGAAGTTGTGGGCTATGCTGGCAGTGGCATAATAGTCACCTTTAGGGCCTCCTATGCCAGACAGGTCACAACCGAAGGGTCTGACAAAATGCGTCAGTGGGCAGGATGGGCTCTCTAGCCTTTTGGCAACCATCCTAGGAGAAGGAAAACTCTGATTTTAAACCCAGGCAGATGGTGCTCATCTAACCCTGTAAGGTCAACCATCTAAGAGAAGGTAACTCTAATCAAACCTACAACCTGAGGACCTCACTGCCACTGTTCAAGCTTGCTAGGCCCAGGCAGAAGAAAAATTGGTTTAAAGGGTGAGGCCAGTTCTGTGAACACTGCGCTCCACCAGAAAAATCCATTGCACAGGTTCAAAGGACACACTGAACTTTAGTCATCGATGTGCTTGTAGAAAGTGTGGGATGAGTCTTTCCTGAATCTTCATTTGCGAAGAAAAGCTAAGATAATGTTTATATGTTTTAATGTGTTTTGAACTCTAATTTTAAATTTATTGTAAATGTATTTAATTGTCTGTTGTGTAAAGGCATCAAATTGTTGCCATATGTAAAGCCACCTTGAGTCCCCTTCGGGGTTGAGAAAGGCGGGATATAAGTAGAGTAAATAAATAAATAAATTTATATCATCTATTTAACACAATAAGAGAAAGACTGATGCCATTTTGAACCTTTTGTAAAATACAATTTCCATATTTGGATTCTTCAATACAAACTACGACTGGGACCCATCGTTCTGATGAAACTATGAGGAAAATATCTTCTGTACCAGAATATCATTGATCATCAGGACATTTTATTAACCTTAGTAAAATTCCAAATTTATTTATTTATTTATTTATTTAATTTAATTACTCAGACTTCTAGGCCGCCACTGCCAGGAGGCTTGGGGTGGCTCACAGTAGAACAAGATTCAATAAAAGCACAGTTAAAAACAACACATACTATAAAATCTCATAAGCTAAAACAACAGAGTGCTGTACAGAGTACAGAGCACAACACAATGCAGTATACGCAGCAGTAACGGGCGAGCTAGGCGTTGATGACATCTTATAGGCCGAAGTCCTTCTGGAAAAGAAATTTCTTACAAGACCGCCTGAATGACATAAGGTCTTGGAGAGCTCGCGTCTCGGCCGGGAGAGCGTTCCACAGCATTGGGGCAATCACAAAGAACGCTCTCCTGCGGGTTGCAGTTAGCCTGAATGACTTCGTAGATGGAATGGCCAGCAGGTTGGTATTTTCTGACCGCAGTGATCTCGTAGGGCAATATAGGAAAAGTCGGTCCCTTAGGTACATTGGCCCCAGGCCATGTAAGGCCTTAAAGGTGAGCACCAACACTTTGAAGGTGATCTTGTGCTCAACTGGAAGCCAGTGCAGATCCTGCAAAGTAGGTGTAATGTGACAACCTGCTGGAGAACCAGACAGGAGTCGGGCGACAGTGTTCTGCACCAGCTTGAGCTTCCGGGTCGGCGACAAAGGAAGGCCAACGTAGAGCGCGTTACAGTAGTCAAGTCTCGAGATGACCGTAGCTTGGATCACCATGGCCAGGTCATTCCGGGATAGATAGGGGGCCAGCCGCCTTGCCTGTCTTAGATGGAAAAAGCAGTTTTACTGACCATGGAGATTTGGGTCTCCATGGTCAGTTGGAAGTCCAAATGAACTCCCAGACTCTTTACAGAAGGCGATGGGCATAACGCCACACCATCCAGGGTCGGAAGCTAGACATCCCCATCACCCAGACGACCCAACCACAAGATCTCCGTCTTCACTGGATTCACCCTCAACCTACTGGCTCGCAGCCATCCAGTAACGGCCTCAAGGCAATGTTGGAAATTATTGGGTATGGATCCAGGCCTGCCCTCCATCCTCAGAATGAGCTGAGTGTCATCAGCGTACTAATGGCACTCTAACCCAAAACTCCGCACCAGCTGTGCAAGCGGCTGCATGTAGATGTTAAATAACAAGGGGGGAGAGAATGGCCCCCTGAGGAACTCCACAAACTAACGGGGAGCCCTCGGAGACCACCTCTCCCCTCCTCACTCACTGAGACCAATGGTGGAGGAAGGAGGTCAGCCATTTAAGGGCTGTTCCCCTCACTCCAGCCATGGCAAGGCAGTGGGTCAAAAGATTGTAATCGACAGTGTCAAACGCTGCCGTGAGGTCCAATAACACAAGCAGCGCAGACCCGCCTTGGTCGAGCTGGCAGTGGAGTTGGTCTGTGATGGAGACGAGGACCGTCTCTGTCCCATGCCCAGAACGGAAGCCGGACTGGAAGGGGTCTAGCCATGCTGTGTCGTGTAAGAAGGACTGCAACTGCTCCATTGCTGCCCTCTCAACTACCTTCCCCAGGAATGAAAGATTTGACACTGGTCGGTAGTTGGAAGGGACCGCGGGATCTAATGTCGGCTTCTTCAGCAATGGAGCCACCACCGCCTCTTTTAAGCTCTCTGGAAACACTCCTTGCTCAAGGGAGGTATTTACGATGTTCAACAGAGGCCCACGTAGCCCCTCCAGGCAAGATCTAACAACCCAGGAGGGGCACGGATCGAGGGAGCAGGTGGTAGGCCTGGTTGCAGCCACAATCTTATCGACAGCATATGCGTCCAGTGGTCGAAACTGGTCAAGGGTGGGCCCAGCAGAGGGCCACGGAGTCTCAAGCTCCCTTACTGTATCAATTGTGGCTGGAAGGTCCCGGCGGAGGTTCATAATCTTGTCTGCAAAGTGGTTTGTAGACCGCCACTTCCAATGGCTCGGAGCCGTTTACAACATAGCTTGAAAAGAGCGAACAACAGATAAAATATCACAATAAAACGTAAGAACTATAAAACAACAAATAAAACATGATTAAATCACGAGCTCTCGAAGGCCTGTCTGTACAAGTATGTTTTGCAGGTTCTGCGAAAAGATATGAATTCTTGCAAAGTCCGCGTTTCTGGTGGTAGCATATTCCACAGTACAGGGGCAATGATTGAGAATGCCCTGCGCCTTGTCGAAGTCAGATGAAAAGCCTTCATGCTAGGGATGTCGAGAAGGTTCTGATCCTCAGAACGAAGTGATCTCAAAGGGTTATATGGAATCAGGCGATCCCGAAGGTACACTGGCCCCAGACCATGTAAGACCTTGAAAGTAAAAACTAACACCTTGAAAGTGATCTGACGTTCGATCGGTAGCCAGTGCAGGTTCTGCAGTATAGGTGTTATACGGCAACTCGCGGGCTCTCCCGCGAGCAGCCGGGCTGCAGCATTCTGCACTAGCTTCAATTTCCAGATCACGGACAAGGGCAGGCCAATGTAAAGAGCGCTACAGTAGTCAAGTCTTGAGATGACCGTGGCTTGGATTACCGTGGCCAGGTCGTTCCAGGATAGATAGGGGGCCAGCCGCCTTGCCTGTCTTAGATGGAAAAAAGCGGTTTTACTGACCATGGAGATTTGGGTCTCCATGGTCAGTTGGGAGTCCAAATGCACTCCCAGACTCTTTACAGAAGGTGATGGGCATAACGCCACACCGTCCAGGGTCGGAAGCTGGACATCCCCATCACCCGGATGACCCAACCACAAGATCGTGGCTTGGATTACCGTGGCTTGGATTACTGTGGCTAGGTCGTTCCATGAGAGATAGGGAGCCAGACGCTTCGCCTGTCGCAGAAGGAAGAATGCGATTCTGCTAACATTGGAGATTTGGGTCTCAATTGATAGCAGAGGGTCCAAATGGACACCCAGGCTTTTTACTGATGATGATGGGCAAAGTGCCTCGCCATCAGGGTCGGCAGTTGGAATTCCCTATCGCCCAGACAGCCCAGCCAAAGGATCTCTGTCTTTGCCGGATTCACCTTCAACCTATTGGCTCGCAGCCTTTCAGTAACGGCTTCAAATCAAAGATGGAAATTATCGGGTACGGAGTCCGGCTGGCCCTCCATCCTCAGAATGAGCTCAAGCCCAAAACCACGGACCAGTTGAGCAAGCGGTTGCATAGATAAATGTTAAATAACAGTGGGAAAGGATGGCCCCCTGAGGGACCCCACAAAGCAGAGGGGATCCCCCGGAAACCAACCCACCCCTCTGCACTCGCTGCTTCCAGTTGTGGAGAAACGAGGACAGTCAATCTAGAGCTCCACTCCACTCCAACCACGGCATGGCGGTGCGTCAAAAGATCATAATCGACTGTATCAAATGCTGCTGTGAAGTCCAATAACACAAGCAGTGCTGATCCGCCTTGGTCAAGCTGGCAACGTGGCTGGTCTGTGATGGAGACCAGGACTGTCTCCGTCCCATGCCCAGAACGGAAACCGGACTGGAAGGGGTCTAAGCCGGCTGTGTCATTTAGGAAAGTCTGCAACTGCTCCATTGCCACCCTCTCAATCACCTTGCCCAGAAACGACAAATTCGAAACTGGTTGGTAATTGGAGGGAACCGAGGGATCTAACCCTGGTTTTTTCAACAATGGAGCAACCACAGCCTCTTTCAAAACCTTTGGAAAAACTCCTTGCTCAAGGGAGCCATCTATTATATAAATGGGTTCACGTCATGTGATGTATCCCTCAAACAAAGAAACCTTACAACGCAGATACACAATACTTGCCAACAGAAATAGGCCTCAAGCAAGGTATGTTTGTAGCAAAGAAACTTTCCCCCCCAAAACCTAAAAGGCCCCCAAAACAACGAGTAAAAATAAAACTACATTTACCAGCATCCTCCGGGCAGCCAAAGACTCACCCAGCCTCTACATTCTGAACAACATGATTGGCTGCCAATAAAGGCGGATTTGCATAACTGCTGCACTAGCCAGCCAACATGAAAATTCCAATCCATAATAAACTGCCAATCCCCAATACAAACACCCAAAACACTTCCAACCGAAAAAACACAGACCACGCCCAAAATTAACTTGATTAACTTCATTAGCTTCATTAACTTGATTTCCCTAACTAGCCCTCAATTACTGGGAAGCTGTTTACGCTCTAAATTGACAGTAAGGCTTCATTAACTTGATTCTCCCGACTAGGCCTCAGCTCATTGGACATTGTGTATGGCCTGAATTGACAGTAAGGCTTCATTAGCTTGCTGTTCCTAACTAGGCCTCAGCTCATGGGACATTGTGTATGGCCTGAATTTACAGTAACCTACCTTGGCACACAGAGCCCTGACCATGCATGATGGGAGTTGAAGTACCACCATGGAAAATGGGATTTGTAGTACTTCAAAACCCATCATTCCCCACAGACCACTGCGGCCCAGAACCAAGACCGATAACGACCCAACTTGGCACACCATGCCCCCCATGACCCACACTCCATCCAACTGCAGTTTAGAGGAGGGCACACTGTGGATGATTGGACTTTCTCGCATCTCCTAAAAAGGGCACAGCAACGCGTGCCGGGTACAGCTAGTTTATTATATTCAACAGAGGATCACGTAGTCCATCTAGGCAAGATTTAACAAGCCAGGATGGGCACGGATTGAGGGAGAAGGTGGTGGATTGAGATGCAGCAACAATCCTATCGACAGCCTCTGCGTCCAGTGGTTGGAACCATTCGAAGGTGGGCCCGGCGAGTGGCCATGGAGTCTCAAGTTCGCTCACTGTATCAATTGTTGCTGGAAGGTCCCGGCAGAGGGACGAAATCTTGTCTGCAAAGAAACTCTGAAAGACCTTAGCAGTAAGAGCCTGATCATCATTATTTGGGATGGTAGGGACCATCGTTAACGACCGAATTATCCTAAACAATTGTGCCGGGTGTGAGTCAGCAGACGCTATCATGGTGGTGTAATGTAATTTCTTCGCCTCCTTGATAGCATGCTCATAAGCATCCATGAACTGCTTATAAGCTGATTTCGACCCTTCATCACAGAATTTCCTCCACACACTCTCTTGCCGTCTCTTCTCTCGTTTCATCATTCGGAGCTCCTTGGTAAACCAAGGTGAATGATTTCTACGAGATCGGAGAGGGCGTCTAGGGGCAATCTCGTTGAGTGCATTGGACAGTTTGGTGTTCCATGCATCCACTTGCAGCTCGATCGAGGTGCTGACAGGCTCCAGATCCCTCAGAGCATTCAGGAACCTACTAGGTTCCATAAGTCTCTTTGGGCGAACCCAAATCTGTTCGGCGCCTTTGCAGGGTGGAGGAGTTTTCTCTATTCGGATTCGCAGGGCACAGTGGTCCGACCATGGAACTTCTATGACAGAAGTTAGGGTCACTTGGATTCCTGAACTGAAGACCAAGTCCAGAGTGTGACTGGCCTGATGTGTGGGCCCAGTATCACAAAGTGAGAGACCGAGTGTCGCCATGGTCGACACTAGATCCACAGCTGAAACAGAAAAAGAGCCCGGATCAGTGTGGACGTTTAAATTCCCCAGTACAATAAGCCTGGGGAACCTCAAGGCCCACTCAAGGCCTACAGTCTCCATCAGCTGGGATAGACTCTTTGCTGGTGCGCCAGGAGCTCGGTACACCAGCAGAAAGGCTATACTCTCCTGTGAATCCCACACAAAGCCAGTACTCTCAATACCGGTGGCATTCAGCACAGGAGCCGCTCTGAGAGATAACAGATCTTGAGAGAGCATCACTACACCACCACCACCACCCGCCTCCCGTTCCGATGGGTGACAACATAACTTGGGGAAGCTAGATCTTGGAGGATAATCTCATCTCCCTCTTGCAGCCACGTTTCTGTAATACAGAACAAATTGGCATCTACATCCACAAAGAAGTCCCTGATCATGGCTGTCTTGTTCCTAACAGATCGAGCATTCACCAACACCAGAGAGGAAGGGGAGGAAACTGGATGCCTGTCATCAGTGTGCCATGGGATAGTCCACAGGTCAGAGGGGGGCCGAATTAAAGACAAAAGATGGTAAATGAATAAACAGAAACTTCCTTTAATGTTTTCTTTTCATTACTTGTTCCCTTGTATTCATATCCGGCCTCAGAAGAATGATATAGCATTTGGGGAAAAATATACAACCTAGTAATCCAGCACTGGAAGCTAAGATTGAGAAGATCTCTACAGCCACCATGTATTTCCCCTTGGTGCTCAAGTATGTTGGAACAAAGGAAATCCATACACTGCAGAAGACCAACATGCTGAAGGTGATAAACTTGGCTTCATTAAAACTGTCAGGCAACTTCCTTGCAAAGAAAGCTGCAGTGAAACTGCAAATAGAGAGGGAACCCATGAAACCCAGGAGGCAATAAAACATGGTGATTGACCCTTCATTACATTCCAGAATGACTTCTTCAGCCATTGAGTTCACATCAAGAGCAGGAAACGGGGGGAAAGTAGATAGCCACACTGTACAAATTATGGCTTGAATGAGCAAGCTGGCAATTACAATAGACGTGGCCATTCTTTTCCCCAACCATTTCCTCAACTTGGATTCAGGCTTGGTGGCTTGGAAAACAAGAATCACAGTGATAGTTTTTGCCAACACAGAAGAAATGGCCACAGAGAAGATGATGCCGAAAGCTGTCTGACGAAAGAGACAGGTCATCTTGCGTGGCTGTCCAATGAACAGCAGAGCACAAAGGAAGGAGAGCAGGAGGGAGAGGAGGAGGGTGTAAGTGAGGGTCCGATTATTGGCTTTGACAATGGGAGTGTCCCGGTGTTTGATGAAGATCCCAAGCACTCCAGCAGTCACACAAAACAGGAAAAGAGCAGAGCTGGCCAAGCTTGTCCCCAGAGCTTCTTCAAAAGTGAGGAAAGTTAGAGATTTGAGGATGCAGAAATCCCTGTTCTTGATTGGGTAATGATCTTTTGAACACTGAAAGCAGTTATCCACATCTGGGGAAAAGAAAAAAACATTGAAATATATGTGGCAAACTCACTTAAATCTATTGATATAGTCAAAACATCATTTCGAAAGACTGTTGTAAAGCTGATGGAGTGAATATTTCCCCATCTCATGTCTGTTGGAAGGAATATTAGATAGAGACAAGGAGAAATTAATTAAGATTTTTTAAAAAAAAAATTAGACCACCCTATCTCCCCAAAGGGACTCAGGTAGGTTTCCAACATGTACGGCAAAAATTCAATTCCAAAAAGGGAAAACAATTCAGAACACATTACATAAGGACAAAGCAAATCAAGTCAATATAGCAGCAGCCTAAATCTAATCTTAATATCAGATGAAATAACTGACAAGAATTTAAATGACCTATATGAATATAAAAATTAATGCAAATTTGACACTAAATAAAAGCAGTTAAGACCAATAACTAAAACAGTTATAAAAGATGACATGGTATCAACAATCAGCGGGCTGAGGTTAGTTCCAGTCTCTAGACAAGGTTTAACGTTTCTAGGTGAGAGTATAAGTCAGCCATATTAGTCTTCCTCCTCTCCATATACCACAGTACATAGGTGGGGTTTCAGCTGTTTTTTAAAAACAAGGAGAGAGGGAGCGATTGTGGGGAAGGCCCCGTCTCTCATTCCCACCAGCCATGCTTGAGATTGGGGTGGGACCGAGAGCAGGCCTTCCTCTGCAAATTGCAAGGCTTAAGCAAGTTTGTACACAGATATGTGGTTCTGCAAATAGTCTGGGCTTGAACTGTTTAAGGCTTTTAGGTTGTGACCAGCACTTTATATTTAGCCTGGAAGCAAATTGGCCGCAAGTGGAGCTGCTACAGCATGATAGTCATCCTCTCACGGTACAGCATTCCAGTTAACAATCTGGCTACTGATCTCTGCAGTAATTGCAGCTTTCCAAACTATATTCAAAGGTAGCCCCACATAGACAGCATTGCAGTAGTTCAAATGGGAAGTAACCAGGGCGTGGACTACCATTGCCAGATCTGGCATCTCAAGATATGGACACAGTTGACACACAAATTGTAATTGTGTGAAGATACTCCTGGCTACCTGTCACACACTGTCCGAGAACCAGGACCCTTTAAATATTCACACAAACATGGCTGGAAATAACAGTCTATTTATTGAAGTAAACAATGTCCAAAAAATAACAGTAAAATAGCCAAGGCAAAAAGCATTCGAGAAAATCCCAGGAAATGTTCCCAAAGCCTCAGGCTAATTAAGTTGTAAAGTCTCTGAATATAAATCCACTAAGAAGCAACAGAACTTAAAACTAGGTTAGTCCCAAAAAAGGCAAGCTCAAAGTTCTGTCATGAATGTCCAAAAAGTCATGAAATCAGGAGTTCATGGAACTGCTTGCAGTAGAATCGAAAGTTGACCAGGAACTGAATTTCAACATTTACAGGGCTAATAACAAGATCTCAACATTCTAACATTTCCCTCCCTTTTCCCTGGGAAAGTAACAGCTGCGGCTAGAATCAGCAAGCCAGGCGTCTCAATTCCTGCCCACTGGACTCTCAGAAAACCTAAATTCCCTTAACTGCTTTTCCAGAGTTTCATCACCTTGGCCCTGCACTGAAAATCACACAGATCCCTGCACACCACCACAACCCACAACCCCTGAAGCCACAGAAGCCACAGGTCCAACACTACCACCGACACCTGGGCTTCCAGGGTCAGTCGTAAATCCAGGATCACCCTCAGACTGCAGACCTCTGTCTTGAAGGGGAGTGTGACTCCATCCAACACAGGCTGTAATCCCACAAACTTGTCTGCCTTCCAAATGACCAGGGGTACATCTGTTTAGTCTGGATTTTCTTTCAATGTATTAGCACTCATCCAGTCCATCACTGATGACAGGCACCGGTTTAGGCATCTCAATGTATGGGCACAGCTGGGACACAAGTTTTAATTCTGTGAAGGTGCTCCAGGGTCCAGGGTCAATTGTGAATCTAGGATCCCCCCAGTCTGTGGACCTGTGTCTTCAACACAGGCTGTAATTCTACAAACTGGCCCGCCTTCCGACTGACCAGGAGTACCTCTGTTTAGTCTGGATTTACTTTCAATTTATTAGCACTCATCCAGTCCATCACTGATGACAGCCACCAGTTTAGGGGTAGGACAGCATTTGTGACATTGGGTGGAAAAGAGTAACAGAGTTGGGTGTTGCCCACATAAATTTGACACAGGTCCAAAACTCTAGATGATCTCTCCCAGCGGTTTCATGTAAGTGCTAAAAACCATGGTGGACAGAATTGAACTCTGAGGGACTGCACAGGCCAAAGACCAGGCAGTCAAACACGAGTACCCCAACTCCACCATCTGGGCCTGCCCTTCCAGGAAGGTCTGCAAAACCTTCCAGGAAGATCTTTCTCCCAGTCCCATCCAAGAAAGCTGGCCCAGAAGGATACAATGATCGTTGGTATTGAAAAGCAATGAGAGGTCCAGGAGAACTACTACGGACACACTCCCCTTGTCAAGTTCTCCTCAATCCATGCAATCAATTTTGTCTCTGTCTCGTAGTTGTCTCTGAAACAAGATTGAGATGGATCCAGATAATCGTTTTAATCCAAAAAAGCGAAACAGATCTTCACAATGAGCTGCCAATTGGTCAGTGATCTTTGACAGAGCAGGATTTAACCTTTTCGAATCTGTGTGGAATATGACCATTTAAAAAGGTACAAAGAGAAATGGACAGAGAGCATTGGCCATCCAATCAAAAACATGGAATGGGGAAAGCTCTTGAACATCAAAACAAAATGGAATATATCAAATGATTTGCAAAAGAACTGGTACAAAATGATGTACCAGTAGTATATAACCCCTATTAAATTAGCAAAATACTAAAAAAAAATCAATCTGATAAATGTTGGAAGTGTCAAAGCGCAAAGTACAAAAGGAACCTTCCTACACTTATGGTGGACTTGTGAGAAAACCAAGAAAAATTGGAAGAAGATCCATGAAACCACAATTAAAATACTAAACCAACAAATGGACATGAAACCAGATTACTACATTCTAGGGGCGCTGGATTTTGATATGGAAAACAACAAAGAGAAATTATTCTTTCATATGGCGACGGCAGCAAGGATTGTCTTAGCCAAGAAATGGAAGTCTAAAGAAACACCCACAATACATGAATGGATATTGAAGTTATTAGACATAATGAACATGGATGAACTTACCCAATATTTAAATATAAAACAAAAAAACAAATCAACAAAAATGGACTGGTCTCCAGTAAAAGAATACTTTAATATCAACTGGAATTAATCGGAAAGCGAAGACGAAGGACTAAGACTGTTAACACTAACTGACTAAGCTATACGGGAGAAATCGATAGTAATATGACTAACCATTACCCACGTCTCAATCCCTCCCTCACTCCACTATTCCCCTCTCCCAGCACGCCCACTCCTAACCCCATACCCAGCCCCCTCTACCCTATGCTTTTAGGATAATATATTAATATGGTCGATTTCCTTCTTTAAATGTACCAACACAAAACCCCTAATAAAAATCAATTTAAAAAAGAATCTTTGCAGGGAATCTATAAAGAGGAAATATCAGGCAAGATGGAAGAATAGAAGAACAATGTAATAGGAAGGAAGAATGGAATTATATATGCATTTATTTTAAATGTCTAAGTGATTTGTATGTATGTATTTGGTGCTTTATGTTTTAATATATTGTTGTAATAGATTTTTTAATTGTATAGCATTGAATTTTGCTGTAAGCCGGTCTGAGTCCTTCTATAGAGGTGAGAAGGTCGGGGTACAATTTTTTTTAAAAAAAATAAATAAATAAATGTCACCAATCCAAGGAACGGGAAGAGATGGGTTGGAGGAGGGGAAAGTATAACTAAATATAAATATTGTACTGATATTACGAAGTATTGTATTGGTTCATGCAGATATACATGAATATAGATTTGTTTCACTGTTTTTATGAATATTTAAATTGAAAATAAAAAACCATATTAATTCCAAAAGCTAAAGTAACTTTTTTCTTGAAAGTAGACTTTTTGTTATACATGTAGAGTGTGAAGGAAAGTTATAGAAAACTCATTCCATGTGAAATAAGATGGAAAGGGAAGTTCCCAGAAATCCCAACCAACATACTGGCTGTTGGGAATTGTGGGAGTTGAAACATATATATATGAATGAGAATGGGTTCAATCCATCAGATGCTAACTTGATCCATAGCAATCTTGACTGATGAGAAGTAGATTGATTGATTGGCCCAGGGAGTAATAAATGTCTAACTGTGGCATATCAACACTATCTGCTAGGGTTGGTTTAGAATCCTAAAATCGGGATTCTAAAATCAAATGGGGGGGGGATTTTTTTGATTAGTATATCAAAGACTTACAAAAATTTTCCAAAAGTTCTAAAATGTAACTTAAGTACTAACGAAATTCTAAAGTGGTTCTAAAGTCAAAAACAGTCAAAATCAATTGGGGAACATTCCCCTTCGCCTCTGCAGTGCAATTAAGTGGAGCTGTACATGTATAACATAAATATAAGAGGTAGTAGCTACTTGCTCTCAGGACAATTGTGAAAGTGAAGTACGATTCTCCCCCCCCCCCTTATTATTTCCCCTAACGGATGATGGGATTTGCAGAACCAATTCAGCTCTGACTTCCACAGCTGAGACCCCATCAGACCTGGACTAAACTTGGCACAGGACCCACAGAAAATACTGGAGGGTTTGGGAGGAATTGACAGTGATTTAGGGAGATAACTCTGAACCCAAACAATCCTGGATCAGGACCAAACTTGGCATGAATACTCAATATGTAAAATGGAGCGTTTGGGAGTGAGACCCTTCAATCAAAGAGCATTCTGAATCTCCACCAATGACAGAATTGGGCCAAACTGAAGTAATGCCTCTCTAGCCCGGTGCATGAGAGGCTAGAGAGAGAGGCGAGATGTAGCTTAATGCAGTGGTTCCTCATGTTGTGGTGACCCCATCCACTATCTGCTTAGGTCAGTGTAACATTGTCAAAGAATGAAGCTGTTTCATTATGTGGATGATTTAGATAAGAAGTTCTGGAGCCGGTCTGAAGCTTTCATGGTGCTCATATATAGTGTCACAGAAGCAGGACCAGACGAAGGTAAAAAATTATAGTAAGCCAACCTCTTTTTGGCACCCCCTGGGACTTCAGTGTGGTGATGGTGGCGTGTGCGCCAGAGCATGCATGTGCGCAAACAGTTTCGCGCATGCACCTCCTGCCTCTGGCTGCAAAATGTTCCCTGGCTTGTCCTTTTCGGCCTCTTGGGAGTGCGTTTAGCAACTCCCTCCACCAGAAGCGCTCGGTCCCAATAGCGCATGTGTGAAAGTTTCGCGCATGCGCTATTAAAACTGAGCACTCCCAAGAGGATGAAAAGGACAAGCCAGGGAACATTTTGCAGCTGGGGCGGAGCCTCCCCCCCATGCACCGGCCACCCACAGCAATGGTGCGGCATGATGCACCGAACCTGGTGGCCGCAGCCGGATGCACCCTAAGCCACGTGGCACCCTCGGGTGGCCACTTACTTTGCCTCCACTAAAATCTGCCCCTGCACAGAGGCTGGCCTTGTACCAGTTCCAAGATCTGTAGTATGTGCAGCTTCAAAAAATTGTGGGTTTTTTGTTCAACTTTGCATGCTTCAATGTGCATGCGCGGATCACTGTTCCTGAATCAGTTTTGCCATGAGATGTGGTTTACACCTATGCACGCTGATAGGCTCTGTTTTGGAATATCCAAGTTTGTTTATCACAATTTAAAGCCCTTAAAGCACATTGGATGCCATCGAAACACTGTGCTATCAAGCTACCTTCAAACCACATTAATTGGTCAGTTTAGATGTGCTCTCTGTCATGTGGACGTGCTTGATAATTTGAAGACTCGTGAACCCTCTCTTGAAGAAAGCCTTCTCAGATCTAGAGCTATGTAAGAATTGCTACAATATTAACTCAGTCCTCCTATTGGAAAAGTATTAAGTGTGCATATGATTTCAGACACTTTTGGAGAAAACAGATTATCTTCATCTATTTCAGCTGCAGTACCAAAATGTCCTTATTTGAACAACATGGGAAGTTTTTCCAGTTTGAATTTAAACTGTTGATGATGTTCAGAATACTAAAAATCTCTGCATCTGTTTAAATTGGCTTTCTTGTTAGGTATCAGGAATCCTTGTACATAAGGGTAGGAAATAACTAAATATAAATAAACGACAGGAATTCACAGCTATCTCAGAGAGTGATTTACAGAAGTCATTGAGATATGCATACAAATAAGAGTGAACTTTGAGTCTCATTGAAAACTAGGAAGAAATTAAGTTAACTAAGTACACTCACAATTACTGAGGGCTTTAAGCATTTCAAGTTTTTGTCTTTCTTAACTGCTTTTTGTTGTTTAGCTCAGGCTTTAGCAATATGATATAAATTTTAGGAGAAAATATAAATATGAGCAATGCTGCACCTGATGCTAGGATGCAGAAGATCTCCACAGTTATCAGATCTATTCCCTTTGAACTCAGGTAGGTTGGAATAAGGGTGACCCATACACTACAATATGCCACCATGCTGAAGGTGATAAACTTGGATTCATTAAAAATGTCAGGAAGCTTCCTGGCAAAGAAAGCCACACTGAAACTTGCAATAGCCAACACACCACAAGTGCTGACGCAACCATAAAACATTAAATGTGAATCATGATCACAATCCAGGACAATTCCTTTGGCCATTAACTGCATATCAAAATCTAAGAACGGGGGAGAAATGATCAGGCACACTATACAAAAAATGGTTTGAATAAAAGGACAGAAAAACACAATGGAATTGGCCAGTGGCTTGCCCACCCATTTCTTCATTTTGGACCCTGGTGTGGTGGCCTTGAAAACTAGAATCACTGTGATTGTCTTGGCCAACACACATGATAGAGCTACTGTAAAGATGACATTAAAAACAATGTCTCTAAGTAAACATGTCAGATGGTTAGGCTGGCCAATGAACAAGAAAGCACAACTGAAGGAGAAGAGGAGAGAAATGAGTAGAACATACGACAGACTGCGGTTGTTAGCTTTGACTATTGCAGTATCCTGGTACTTAAAGAAGATCCCGAGCACCAAAGCTGTGATAAAAATAAAGGTGAGGGAAAGAATGGTAAAACCGACTCCCAAAGGTCCACTGTAAGACAAGAAGATAATATATTTTGGAATGCATCCATGCTGATCATTGCTTGGGTATTGTCCTTCTGGGCATTCAAAACAAGTATCCATGTCTGAAAAGAAGGAATGACAGATGGAATGTAAATATAATTCATTTCTGATGAATTGGAAACTATTTGAAGGCACATACTGATAACTGCAGGGATTATTAGTGTATCCGAGAGTAAAGAAGGCCTTCACAGTCTAGTGACCAAAAAAACAAAGCCTAAAAATAAAGAGTATATTCATGTGACTAATACAAAGTATTGAACTGAATAACTGTTTGCCCTTTTTATTGGTTACTACCCGCCACGCGTTGCTGCGGCTAACCTTCCTCCCTAATTCTCTCCTTCTTTCCTTCTCTCCTTCCATCCTTCTCTTTTTCTTCCCTTCCTCTTTCTCCCCTTTCTTCCTTCTCTATCTATTCTTGGACTGCAACTCCCAGCAGTCCTCCTGATCGATCTATCTATCTACCTAGTATCTATCTCTATCTAATCTATCTATCTGGAGGATTGCTGAGACTTGCAGTCCAGGAATACATAATTGGAAATATGCAAGGATTGGGATGCTCCCAAAGAAATCCAAGGAGAAGAAAGATTAAATCTTAGAAGCAGTGCATTTGGATCATCCTCCTCTCCTTAAGGTCCTGGTCTAGGGATGCTGGGAGCTGTAGTCCAGAAGAGAGTGTGGAGATGCTATTGTTTGTTTTGTTTGCCAGGGGGGAGAGGGGGAGTCATTTTTGCACATACGCTATAGCATCTTTTTGCTTTTTTTGACTTTTTAAGTCCCTTCCTCTGATTTTTTTTCTCAGTGTTTTATGAGTGATGGTCACTCATTGGCCTGCTAGGTGTATTATAGCCAAATTTGGTGTCAATTTGTCCAGTGGTTTTTGAGTTATGTTAATCCCACAAACGAACATTACATTTTTATTTATATAGATATGTATTCGTGTGATCTATCTCTACCTCTACCTCTATCTCCAAGACCTCATCAAATGGATGACCCATTCCCTCCCTGTCTCTGTGCCGTGCCAGTCACTGAAGTGTGTTATATCCAATGGAGTCAGCATAACACAGTAGCCTTCCTAGGATGCTTCCACTCCGGGTGGGGGTGGGCCTTCAACAGGAAGTCCAGCAACATTGTGTAATTGGCAGTGTGCCCATCTGTTGCTGGACAGCTATTTTAGTGCCCTAGGGCAATAAAAAGGTAAATGTGATGAAGTCCTAACTCTCCCTCCAGCTCGAATACTATAGAAATAGATATAGATACTTTAGATAATTCCAGTCGGAGGTACTAATGCTGTACATACTCTGTAGCATATTTCATTGATTATTACAGGTGTGTGAAATGCCAAAAATTAGTTTCGTTTCAAAATACAAATTTAGTATGCCCCCTGCTTCGTTTCATAAGTGTTTCTAAACTAACTTGAGGGGTCTGTTTAAAATCCATATATATAAAAATGGAATGATTGTTTGTATGGATATGTACTAGCTAAGTATTTGCAAGGATCATCTTCTGTTTGGATGTGTGTTGAGGAAGAACACCTGGATAATTAAGCAATTAAGCTTGAGCCATTCCCTGCATGGAGGATATCATGAAGAGGGTTTCCTTGACGTGGTGTGTGAGGAAGGAGATTATGAAGACTGTAGTTCATGGAGAGACTGATGGCAATTCTACCATGGACTTACTACTAGACTATTTAATACAGGACTCTTTGCACCATTGAAGAAGCAGACAATGCATGATTGTAATGCATTGGACATTGTGTGAGATATTATCTGCAATGGACTAAGTTTATTTTCAAGGCTGGTTTGTTAAAGTTGCAAATTTATCTCTGCTTACTTAAGAGTAAAAGTTTGTTTTTCCATTTACTCTGACTCTATGTGAATTGACAGAGGGCTGGAACTGGGAAGACTGCTGATAAGCTTCCACATCGACTGACAAACCTCAACAGGAAGAACATAACTCAAAAACCACTGGTCAAATTGACACCAAATTTGGATACAATACACCTATCAGTCCAATGAGTGACCATCACTCATAAAAACACCGAGAAACATAGCATAAGAGACTTAAAAAAACAAAAAACAAAAAATACATTTATACATATATACATTATAATGCATGTGCAAAACCATACACACAGACAAACACACATATATACACAAATATATGCACACACAAAACACATATATACAGACTGGGCCACAGCAATGCATGGCAGGGGACAGCTAGTTAGTTAATATCTTGTTTCCTTAATCCACCCATTTACATCAATGGAAACACTTCTGGGGGCTCATTTCTGTCATTTTTACAACTACCAGGATAAAACTTGCTACACTTGTAGGACACATTTATCACTGTAAGTGTTGGAAGTTTTATCAGCTCTAATGAGTATACACATTACGTTATCGTATTCATGCATAAATGAATGTATCAAACTGCCTCTTCTTTTCACAATGACAACAGAGCATTTGGATTTTTACACAGCTCTGTTAAGTATATACACTACGCTATCGTATGCATGCATAACTGAATATATCAAACTGCCTCTTCTTTTCAGCAATGACAACCATTGTTAGATCACTGTTAGAGCATTTGAAAACATAACACTTCTTACCTGTCTCATTTGAAATCATGCCTGCAGGACAGGAAATGCAATCGTAACAGCAAAAAGGCTCTCCTTCCTTCTTTCTCTTGTGGTAGCCAGCATGGCAATTATCATTACAAATGGAAAGAGGGCGTACCTGTACATTAAAAAAACCCACAATATTTTAACACTCAGTAAATATGTTTTCCAAAATTTTGTAATGTGATTTGACCCAGACTTAAAGGTTTGGTTCATAATTGTATAGCATGGTGGATTTGCTATCACATTGCACTTTTTAATACAATGGGCTGTATCAGCACTTCCCAACCGCTGTGACGCTGCACACTAGTGTGCCGTGACGGACCTCCTGCTGTGCCGCGAGAAAAGCTCTCCGTCCCCCTTCCTTCCCCCCTCCTCCTGCCGAACTCCTGTTGCCTGGGGGGGGGGAAGGGCCGGTTGGCGGCGAAGAAAAAGAAGAAGGGGCCAGGGTGCCGCCTCCTTCGGCCGTTTCCCCGGCCAACCTCCAATCTGCCATGACTCCCGCCCCTTGCTCGCTGAAGCCACGCGGAGAAGGAGCCCCGTCCACTCAAGCCCGTCCACCGCTCATGCTCCTCCTCTGTGGGAGAGCTGAAGCTGGGGAGGGGGGCATGCATGGTGGGCCTGGCGCCACCCCCTCCCCCAGCTTTGGCACTCCCAGCAGCTGCTCCAGCCTTGAGGGGACAGTACCAAGCCAGCATTGTGCTGGCTCTGCCACCACTGACTTGGCACTGCCCCCTCAAGGCTGGAGAAGCTGTGGGAGACCTGAAGCTGGGGGGGCGGGGCGGGGCATTGCACGGCCTGGCTCCACCCCCTCCCTTGGCTTCGGCACTCCTAGTAGCTGCTCCAGCCTTGAGGGGACAGTGCCAAGCCAGCATTGTGGTGGTTCTGCCACCTCTGGCTTGGCACTGCACCCTCAAGACTGGAGCAGCTGCTGGGAGAGCTGAAGCCGGGGGAGGGGGCGGGACATGGCGTGGCCTGGCTCCTCCCCCTCCCCATCTTTGGCGCTACCAGCAGCTGCTCCCAGCAGGCCACCATCCCCCAGCCATTCTTTACTGTGTTAGAGTGTCATTTTGTGTCATTTTGGTTGGTGGTGTGCCCCCGGATTTTTTATTGTTAAAAGTGTGCCGCGGCTCAAAAAAGGTTGGGAAACACTGGGCTATATGGACCAACAAGATTGTACAGAAGTAGATTTTGTGCATCAGCATGCCACACCTCACCCAAGCTCTTCCCTCTACTTCCAAGGTGTATCAGGGTTAACCCCAATGCAAAATATCTATTTACCAAAAGACAGGGGGTGCTTCCAGACAGAACAAAAATCTGTGCCAAAATGGGTTTTTAGGACCCTCTTTGGTGCAGATCTGTGTCCCCACAAGCTCCCCAAAACCCGAGCTTTCCCAGGGGAGGAGGTGGCTACATCTCATCCTGATTTCAATGCAGCCTCCCCAAAGCCTCACAAATGTACCTCTAAAAATAAAGTCCTAGTGCGAGGAGGAATGTTATTGCAGCCAGATAAGTTTAACTTTATTTTTAGGGGTATTTTGTGTTTTGGAGGGGAGGGGTGGGTATCCTCTTGATATGTTTAGGCTCCTGGAGCCTGAGAAAATGAACTGGCTTTGTGGATTGGGCCAGGGAATCGAGTGACATGGTCCTCGGGCCAAATCCACCTGGTAAGACCTAGATCTTACCTTTAGATCCGGACCTTTCCTGATGTTTAATTAATTTGGTTTTACCAGAAGCATTGCCTGGATGCCTCCTGTAAAACTGAGATAGATTCCACAATTTGGGTCTATCTGGATAGGCATGCTGGATTACATAATGAATTTGGGGAATTTTTTTTTGTGTTTATAGTTTTTGTGTGAAATTATTTTATTGATATTATCCCATCTTGAAATCCATGGATATATATACAGTGCATATGAAGTATTTATACAAATGAATGAACTTCAACCTTGATAAAGGAGTCTGTTGGCCAAATGATATGTATACCATGGAATAAAATATACCCTTTGATTCTTTGACACCATTTATTTGAGTGATTGATATATCCTGCATCTCCTCATGCTTTGTTGTGAAGTATACAATTATTTTCTGTAACTATTCTTGGATTTACCATTTCCTTGGCATATTTTATTTATAATTGGTGCTCCTTTGATCATTGACTTAGCCTCTTGATTGGTCAAGTGCAAAAGGTAAGATTTTGCCTGACAAAGGTTTAGTTTGAGCTTGCTCTGTGCTATAATCACCCTCATGATATGGCACAAATCTATTTGATATGGCTTTGCGGCTAATGCAATAACATTTGATTTGATTTGATATGGCACAAGGAATGAATTAGTTCAGAATTTGGACAGTAATCCACAACTTTACCTTTAGAGATAAGTCTGGATTTGAACATGTTTATGGATACTTACTTGGTTAAAGTAGGTAGGCCATATGATGTCATCCTCAGAGATGGTGAACACATTGTCATGTGGAGTATGGGGGTTGATTGTTCCAACTCTACTTCTCATGAAAGACTTGTTTGTGAAGGTAATCCAGTTGATAATATCAAACCCAGTTACTAAGGTACCATTTTGGTCAAAGGATATCTTGTCACCAGCACTGTTGTTAAATGACACATATCTCAGGAAACGGTGGAGCTAAAAAGTGAATAATAAAAATGAACACTGATAATGTTTCATACCAGCAAGTTGTGGTTAACAATCTCCTTTTGGTAGTTCTATTTTTCAATGGAATAAATCTAAAATAAAATTTTCATTGCATCTGTACATGGTGTGAGTCTGTAGTATTAGGTAGCTGCTTAGAAATTGTCCACATAAATAAACTCTTTTGAAACTGCCACTGTGTTCTGCACATTTGCTCACCACCTCACCAAGATAAAGGAAAAGAAAAACCTATAACAAGGGGAAGAGGCAGTCCCAAGATGCACCTACACTATAGAATTAATGCAGTTTGACACCACTTTAACTACCACATTTCTATCCTATGGAATCATGGAAGTTCTAGTTTATAAGGTCTCTAGACTTTGTTGTTGTTGTTGTTGTTTTATTCATTCAGTCCTTCAAAGTCAAGCCAGTCACTTCAAGGATACCATCCATCCACCTTGCCCTTGGTCGGCCTCTCTTCCTTTTTCCTTCCATTTCCCCCAGCGTAATTGCCTTCTCCAAGCTTTCATGTCTTCTCTTTTTTTAATATAAAGGTTTTTATTGGATAAAACACATACATGTCTTTCATGTCTTCTCATTAGGTGGCAAAAGTACTTCATCTTTGCCTCTAATATCCTTCCCTCCAATGAGCAGCCGGGCTTTATTTACTGGAGTATCTTCTTGTGGTCCAAGGCATTCTCAGAATTTTCCTCCAGCACCACAGTTCAAAAGCGTCTCTCTTCCATCGCTCAGCCTCAGCCTACACTTCCAGAACACTCTGATGTCATACCAAATTAGTTTCCAGCATTGAGCCATGGCAGTTAAAGTGATATCAAACTGCAGTAGAGGCAGTCCCCAAGTTATGAACAAGATAGGTTCCGTAAGTTTGTTCTTAAGTTGAATTTGTAAGTTGGAACAGGTACATTTTAAGTGTAACTCCAAATATATCTATATCTGTATCTATACCTAATCTATACCTATAACTATAACTATACTCATACCCATATCGATATCTATTTCTGTATCTATGCTTTGGATAACAAAGGGAAGGATTAACACCCCAGCGGTGTTTGTTTTGCTGCCGTGCTGCTGTTCAGAAGATTTCACTTCACTTTCTGTCCATGTGATAATTGGATTTTGAAATTTGGCTTGTTGTGGAAACAAATATTGAATGTAAAGTTTCAACTGAGACACATTTTCCTCATGATAACTTTTCCAGGAGTGAAGTTCCTTTCTTAGGGGTAGATTTCTCTCACTTCCTATTGTCCCATCCTCATTCTTAACTATGAGTCATTTGTAAGTCAGAGGTTAGTAACGCGGGGATGGCCTGTAGTTCCATAAGATACTAGAACAAATCTGAAACTATAACAGATTAAGGATGAAGTCACCCAAGTCTAGGTTCAAAGAGACCAGAGTAATCAAAGTTCACATTCATGGAATCATAGAGTTGGAAGAGACCTCATGGGCCATGCAGTCCAACCCCCTGCCAAGAAGCAGGAAAATTGCATTCAAAACACCCCCGACAGATGTTCTAAATATGAGGAGCACAGGAAATTCTGGTGAAATGGAGATGACAACAGACCTAATCAGAAACCACAAAAATATATAAAAACAAACACAAAGCATAATCTAAAATGTGGATCTTGAACACTTACAATCACAACTATGGTGATATTCCTTCTCATTCAGTTTTACCTGCCATGGTAGCCAATTAACAATCTTGTGGATTTGTCCCTTCCCCATTACTCTCATTCTGAACTGGGAGGATTCCATAAAATGCAATGCATGGGCCACAGCAAAGACAGCATTGTAGACACTATAGCTGTGAGCAGTCATGCTCATTTCAAAAACAGAAGAAGGAAGGGACTCCAGTTTCTCCTCCCCTGTGCATGTCTTCTCAAAATTCCAGTATGTGGTGTAATTAGGAAAAGAACACAAAAATGCATTTTCCCAGAAGTTTCTGAAACTCAGATCTTTTTGTGTAATTGGGTTATAGGTCTGAAGAAATTTCTGGAAGCTTGATAGTTCTTTTGAATGAATTGCAAGGGATATAGCGCCATGGAGGAAACTGATGTTTCCAGACCTTAGGAGAGGATGTTTTGTGAAATCCACCTGGGCAGTCAAAAGCAAGACTTTCCCTTTTGGTTCTATTGGCACAGGTTCATATCTTGCAATGTTTATCAGTATATCCACAGTTAGTAGAACAGTAATCTGGCCATGTATTATGAACACTTTAGCAGTGCTGTCCATGAGCATTTTGTGTGTTTCTATCCCTTCATCCACAGTTTTGTCTATTTCACTTGAAAAGTCTTGCCTGGGGAAGCTTTGTGTGAAGGCAATGCAAATGCCATTCTCTGAAAAGACTGGAAGCACATTTTGTACAAACCACTCTCCAGTCTCATCCTCAAAATAAATCACTCCAATCCATATCCAGTGGAAGTGTTGAAGTAACCGAAGAATCCCTGTATGTTGGTAGTCCCCATTTGGAAACATATGGTAGATGAAAACTCCTTCGATGCTGCCATCCATCACAGGAACAGAGCCATACATAATCTGAAGAGATAAATTGTTTTAATAAAGAAGAGACCTACTGTGATTGTGGGTTGTTGCTTTCCCTGGGAGAGGCCAGAATAAGGTATTATAATGGTTGGAGTGTTGGACTAGTATGTTTCTGGAAGAACCATGAGATCACATTGGGTGATTTTGGGCAATTCACACATTTTCAGCCTAAGAGGAAAGCAATGACACAGCTTCTCTGCATACATTGTGCTACTATACCAGGCATGGGCAAACTTCAGCCCTCCAGGTAATTTGGGCTTAAACTCCCACAATCCCTAACAGTCTACTGGCTGTAAGGAATTGTGGGAGTTGAAGTCCAAAACACACAAAGGACCAAAATTTGCCCATGCCTGCACAATACCCTTACTGTTATAAAATTTGGTTTCTCAGAGCAAGAACAACCATGTCCTTTCATGCTCCATCTGCATGAATTCCACAAGAGTATGTGGGGGGGGGGGGGGTATCTAAAACTATAGACCTAGGATGAAGTCTCTGAAACTCAATGCTAGGTTCACAAAGACCAAAACAATCAAAGTCCACATTATTCCAGATCCAAAGAGGAGTACCAGAAACTTCTAATGGAATAAAGTGTAAAGCAGACCCAAGCAGAGGCCACAAAAAAACCAAACAAATAAACACACACACCCCTCCACTGTAACATATAAAGCAGGGGTGCTCACACATTTTCAGCATGGGAGCTACTGATTAAAAAACCAAGTCCCAAAGATCACCTACCCAGAAATGTAAAACGTATAACTATTGTCTTATTTATTTATATTTATTATTCATTTTTATGTACCGCTCCTTCTAGCAGGCTTGGGGCAGTTTACATAAAATGAAGTTATAAAACATCAACTTTTCAATTTAATAACAACAATATAAAACAGAGCATAAAAATACATCCAACCACCCCATTTCTCCCACACTGCTATATTACCACACATATTATCAGCCAGAAAGTAAGAAGAGAGGCTTTTGAACTGCAAGGCCATTCATTCACCTCATTTCTCCCACACTGCCATCTTACCACACATATATTTCTCAAGGAACAAAGCAAGCAGAGAGGCTTTGTAGCTAAAAGGCCATTTTAAACATTAAAAATAAACAAAGAGACATGCCACAGAACAATCAACCACCCACCCCAAAGTAAAAAGACCGACCTTTGAGATGCGGAAAGGAAATGACCCCAAAGCATCCTTCTTCTTCTCCTCCGTCGTTGCTCCTATTTCCATGCCGCCAGCATGCGTGCCGCCTCCAAGAGCTCACGAGAAGTCTGAGAGGCAGAATGGGCGCTTTGCGTCATCCAGGCCTGCCCCCTTTGGTCTCCTACGACTCTGAGTGGCTGGAGAAGGACGGAGGAGGAGGAGGAATCCAAAAGAGGGGGCCCATTCTGACTCTTGGACTCTGGAGCTTTTGGAGGCGGCGCGTGAGCAGGGAGTGGGGAGGAGCAACGATGGAGGACTTCTTTGCAGCGTGCAGGGGCGCGTGAAGAGGACCAACAGCAAAAAACCTGGTCAGGGGCCTGAAGATCACCAGGATGAGGCCCGAAGATCACCCTGGTGATCGCGATCACCATTCTGAGCACCCCTGATATAAAGCATAATAACTTGAAAGTTGAGCATGTGCAATCACAACTATGGGGAGCTTTCTTCCCCATGAGGTTTACCTGCCATGGCAGTTGATTAAGAATCTCATGGCTTTGTTCCTTCCTCATTATCCTTTTTCTCGACCAATGGTTCCCAACCTGTGGTCCATGGACCACCAGTGGTCCCCAAGAAGTAAAATATGGTCCACAGCCTCACCGTTACCACACCATTGCAATGAGAGCAACTGGTGTCGCTAAACCCTCTTATAGTCCTGAGGCAATGGGGATGTCAGGAGGGGAGAGGTTGACTACCCACGAAACGCGTGACAACAATCCTCCTGACTGCTGCTTCTCCTCCTCCTCCCTCCCTCTGAGTGGAGCCTTTCCATATGGTACTTGGAAGCAAGGACACCTTGGTATCTTTGTTTTTAGGCCTGTTACTGGAGTTATATGGGGTACTCATTCAGAAAATTGCATTGGATAGACTACATAAACTCTGGATTATTAAATATGGTTTTCTGTGGGCGAGCAGATGGCGACTACTGGATGGGATATGTTCTGTATAAGAAATTAGAGCTGATGTGGTCTATCCAATGCAATTTTCTAAATCAGCACCCCAAAAAACCAAACTGAATCTGAAGTTGACCAAAACCTGATTTGTAACCCTTTTGGTACTAATGTTGGAGAGTGATCCCTGGCCAAAATGGTCTCTGGTCAAAGTGATCCCTGGTCAAAAAAAGGCTGGGAAACACTGCTCCAGACTATGAAGATCCCATAGCCTGCAGTGCCTGGACCACAACAAAGACAGCATTGTAAATACTGTAGCTGTGGGCAACCATTCTAATTTCAAGCACAGAAGCAGGAAGAAACTCTAGCTTCTCCTCTTCTGTACATGTCTTCTCAAAATCCTAGTATGAAGTGTAGCTAGGCAAAGAATACAAAAGTGCATTTTCTTAGAATTTCTGAAAAAGAGATCTTTTTCTACAACTGGTTTTCTGATCTGAAGAAATTCCAAATATCTCTTTGGAATGAATTGCAAAGGCTATACTGCCATGGAGGAAATTGATGTTCCAAACTGTAGTAGTGGTTGTGGTGGTGGTGGTGGGGATGTTATATGAAATCCACTTGCACTGTCAAAATTAAGACTTTTTCTTCTGAATTTATTTATTTAAATTCATATTGTGAAATCTGTAAATATTTCCCAATAGCTATCAGAATTGGAGGCTCTCCGCGTAACCAGCACTTTAGCTGTGCTGTTCATGGCAATTGCATGTGCTTCAATCCCTTCCAATACATCTTTTACCATTTCATTTGAAAAATCTTGCTTGGCATGTATTTTTGTGATGACAACAGAGATGCCCTTCTCTCAAAAAATGGGGAGCACTCTTTTTTACAAACCTCTCTGGGGCTTCATCACCAAAATAAAGCATCCCAATCCATATCCAGTGGAAATGATGAAGTACCTGAAGGATCCCCATATATTGGTGGTCCCCACTTAGAAACATGTGGTAGAGGAAAGCTTCTTGGATGTTGTTATCCATCACAGGGACAGGCCCATATGTAAGCTAAAGAAATGCATTTTTTTTCTTAAAAGAGGAGACTTATGAAAGATGTCCCTGCAGTTGTGTTTACATATATGTTTGTAGTTTTCTCTTGAAGAGGACAGAGTACTGCAGTGGTTTGAATGTTTGATTCACATTAGTATGCCTTTTAGCAAGTCACAATTTATTGAGAGGCAACTGTGGACTTCCACCCACCCTTCTGACTATTCTGACTCGAATTTGTCATCAAAAACATCTCAATTTTTAAACCCACCCTTTCTTCTGTATACCTTTATAAAACGGAATGTTTGTATGTGTGTATGTGTGTATGTGTGTATGTGTGTATGTGTGTATGTGTGTATGTGTGTATGTGTGTATGTGTGTATGTGTGTATGCGGAGGGCGGGAGGGCAGAAGGGCGGAAGCAGCCACTTTCACAGGCCAGGGCGGATATGTGGCAGCCACTTTCACAAACCAGGGCGGATATGTGGCAGCCACTTTCACAGGCCAGGGCGGATATGTGGCAGCCACTTTCACAGGCCAGGGCAGATATGTGGCAGCCACTTTCACAGGCCAGGGCAGATATGTGGCAGCCACTTTCACAGGCCAGGGCGGATATGTGGCAACCACTTTCACAGGCCACAGCGACCAGCGCGGGTGATGGACCTGCACCAAACTTGGTACACAGAGCCCCCCTAACCCCCTTTATGTCCTGGCGCGGGTCGGGGGACATGACCCACGGATTATGGGATTTGTAGTACTTTCCAACACTTTGGTTCCCACAGACCACTGAGGCCACCAAAAAGGACCAATACAGACCACACTCAGCACACACAGCCCCCATGACCCACTCTACGTCCTGGTGCAGTTCGGAGGAGGGTGGACCATGGATGATGGGACTTGAAGTGCCTCTACTCACTTCCCAAGTCCGCTGCAACCCTCATCCAATCACTTATCGAGACTAAACTTGGCACACATAACCCCCATGACTGCCTTCACGTCCTGGTGAGGTTTGGGGGAGGACTGACAATGGATGATGGGATTTGTAGTACTTTTACACCCCTCTGTTCCCACAGACCACTGTGGCCCCCAACAAACACTGATAAAGACCACACTTGGCACACAGAGCCACAGTGACCCAGTCCACATCCTACTGAAGTTTGGAGGGGGACAGAACATGGATGATGGGTCTTGCAGTACCTTCCCTCACTTTCCAAGACTGCTACAAACCTAATCCTATGATTGATCAACACCAAACTTGCCACACAGAGCCCTCATGACCCACTCTACATTCTGGTGCAGTTTGGAGGAGGGTGGACCATGGATGATGGGACTTGAAGTACCTCTACTCACTTCCCAAGTCTGCTGCGACCCTCATCCAATTACCGATTGAGACCAAACTTGGCACACACTACCCCCATGACTGCCTTCACGTCCTGGTGAGGTTCGGGGGAGGACTGACAATGGATGATGGAATTTGTAGTATTTTCACACCCCTCTGTTCCCACAGACCACTGTGGCCCCCCCAAAAAACACCGAGAAAGTCCACACTTGGCACACAGAGCCCCAGTGACCCACTCTACATCCTACTGAAGTTTGGAGGGGGACAGAACATGGATGATGGGACTTGCAGTACCTTCCCTCACTTCCCAATCCTGCTACAAACCTAATTCAATGACTGATCAACACAAAATCTGGCACACAGAGCCCTCATGACCCACTCTACAGCCTGGTGCAGTTTACTGTGAGATGGACCACAGATGATGGGACTTGAAGTACCTTCA
The DNA here is from genome assembly GCA_030556195.1 of Anolis apletophallus. Lineage (NCBI taxonomy): Eukaryota > Metazoa > Chordata > Lepidosauria > Squamata > Anolidae > Anolis > Anolis apletophallus. The sequence continues at coordinate 139,975,811 of JARBWK010000008.1, read as the reverse complement.
CTCACTTCCGAAAAACAATGCATCCCTCATCCATTCACCAATACAGACCAAACGTAGCACACAGAGCCCCCATGACCCAATCTACATCCTACTACACTTGGGGGGGGGGGCAGAGATGATGGGACTTGCACTACCTTCAGTAATTTCATGATACCACTGCAACTCCCAATAATGATGGATCAAGACCAAACTTGGCACACAGAGCCCCCATGACCCACTCTACATCCTGCTGTGCTTCACAAATAACCCGGGCAGGGCCGGGTCCTCAAGCTAGTATGTTAATAAAGCAGGAAACTGTGATTTACTCTTAAGTGACAAGGGAGAAAGTCAAGCCCTGCTCTGAACCTTTGCTTATTTTTTTTCTTGTAAATATTTATATCCATATTTCATCTATGGATACTAGGCTTGTGTGTAGATCTGTTTTAGACATTTACCTTTGGCCAGTCCGGCTTCTTTGGCTTGGTCGGGTGGCCGTAACAGCAAAGGCGCAGCTGTCACAGTTGTCCCATCCATAACGGGACAACATGGCAGCCAATCACTGCTCCTCCTCTCCTTTTCGGGAGCATGTGGTGTGCAATGAGGATGCTTTGTGCTTTTCCTCAGATGGGGTTTTACTGTAAGCCCTAGCTTAAACAAGCTGTGTCTGCTTCCTTAATCTTGTTGCTGACCCAGACATCACACAGAGCTAAAAATATATTGCAGTAGGCTTTTTCACAGTTGTAAAAGTTCCATTAGTATAGGTGCAGGCATATTTGTACCAAAAAGCTTTCTTCAATCAATGGATAGTTACTTCTCTCATGTCTAAAACTGGGAAGGCCTGGAAAAAAACCTGGAAAAATAAAATAAAAAAACATTTTTTCCCATTCCTCCCCCCAAAGTAATTTTCTTCTGGAAAAATTAAAAAGTGTGTACAATATGTTATTTTCCCATAATAAACAATATATCTTTTGACATGGCTGTTAGGAATTGTAAAAGTTGAAGTCCAAAACACAAGAAGACCTTATTGAAAGACCTTAGGAAAAAATGGGGGGAAAACCTGTGCCCCCCCTCCAATTTTTCTAGTCCCCCCCAACCCTTCCCATCTCTACTCATGTCCTTGCCAAGTGTTCTTCAGAGATAGATGAAACATTGTAGATCATCAAACTGATCTGGGATCAATTGAAATAGTCTTAAAACTGTTAAAGGCAACTCCCTCCCTGTGCTTTCACCACGAAAGCATCTTTCAGATAGTGATACAGTCTCGTTCCATCCCTCAGACTGGCATAAAGCTTCAGGCTAGAATAATGTGGCACAGAATGGGCTGAAGCGACTCCTTTTGAAGCTGATCCAAATGGATTCAAATTGTCCTGATTTACTTACAGATCTTTACCCATGATTTCAGTTTTGGGAATATTAAACAGACTATAAAACTACACCCAAAGTCAGCACTTACCTGTGGGATCTTGTAAAGAGCCAGGATAGGTGCCATATGGACATATGAATTAGCATATGGTCCTCCAATAACTGATACTGGGTTGTTGTGGGTCTCACACTTGTAGTTAGGAAGGAATCTTTTCTGTGTTGAGACAAGTTCCATTGAGGCATGATAGGCTGAGTTTGCATTGAAGTGGTCATCATATATTGAAAAGCCCAGAGTGATATTGGGTAAGATATGGGGATTTTCATTTACTTCCTTCACAGCAAACATCAAGGCCAGAATGTGCTGGTAGAGCTGAGTTAATACACTGCAATGAGAATAGATGGTAGATCATAGTGGATCTGATTTGGTACGGCTCAAAAACAGACTGTGTGGCCACTGTCCATTAGAGTTGTGCGTGGAACCGTTTACCTTCATTTGTTCATTCATTACTTTCATTGCCTTCTGAAGTAACAGGAAGGCCCCTCCCAGTACAAAAATCTGCTCGACATGAAGGCAAGCAGGAGCCAATCCCAGCTCTTCACCTACTTTTGTGAGCATTTGGTGCTCCATGCCTCCTTGACTTGGAAAGGGAGAGTGTGAGTGTGTGGCATGCAGGCCCAGAAAGCTTGCACGTCTGCCTGCAGCTGAACGCCTCTCCTCTAGAGTAAAACAGCTTCAATGCCTAAAATGATGGGAAGGGGAGCTGGGAACTCCCCCCCCCCCAATAACGGGCCGATAGAAAATTGATATTTTAGTCCCCCAGAGTAAAAAAAGATGTCTGCCCTCCCAATTTTGGGAGGCTCCCAAAAAACAGATCCGGCCCCCCACTGAAAGTCAAGACATGGAATGGGTCAAGGTTTATGCTGAAAGCACAACTCTACTGTCTATTAAAGGATCCCTTATACTGGGAGCTATATCTGATTTTTTAAAAAACAAAAATCTAAATATAGGTCTAAAAGTAACTGCCTATGTAAACCGCCTCAAGTCACCTTCGGGCTGAGGGGGGCAGTATAGAAGTGTCGTAATAAATAAATACATAAATAAATAAGAATATGAGCTACGCATCCAGAAATATACCTCATGGGGGAAACTCTAGATCGATAAATGAATGGATATCTGAATAGTGTAACACAAGGGAGATCAGATGTCAGGATGGCAGGATATACTTTCTTTTTGAATTAAAAGCCTGAGATCTATTCACTGAAAGTATTTGCAAAAGTCATGCACAAAGAATGGATGGATGGATTTCTAAGCCAGAAATCATTTTCAGTACTGAACGAAAGATGCTTTCAGTTTACAAAACAAACAAAAAACCAACCAACAAAGGCAACATTCATTCCCAATTTAGTATGTGGTTCTTACCAATTGGTTTGGGTCTGCAAATATACTTGCAATCAACAACTATCACCACTGAATAATGATTACCAATACCTAATATGCTGGTGTTCCAATGAAGGGAAATCACATAAACCATGCTTAATTAATTCTAGGTAGGGAAAAACTATTAACAGAACAATCCTGATAAATAACATTATCAGGAACTATGCACTTTATGAATTTTTTGAAGAAAAAAAATAACCCTACCCCTTGCATTACACTGCCAGAAGGATGAAGAGATGGAAAGTGAGAACTGAGTATGATTTCACAAAATCCTGGTACTTACGTGATGTCATCAATGAGTTTAGAAGAAGGACGTTCTTTAAAGGTCTTTGGTGATAAAAACATGAAACTCTGGGACATGATAGCAGCAATGTTGATTTTTCCTGGTTGATAAGACTTGTGAAGGATCGGAAGAAGTCCACTGATGTTGCATATAACATTCGGAGAGGTGCACACTGTGTCAGGCAAGAGCACTAATATCAACACCACAGTGAACATCATCTTTAGCAAACTATTTTTACTACTCCAGAAATATGAGATATCTGTTCAAGAGAGTGGTGGTAGGACAGTTGGATTTTTCTGGCCATCCATTCATCTTAAAGGTTTGGAATAAAGTGTGTAAAGTTGAAATTCCCTTTGAACAAATGATAGGAACACTTTCTGTCTCTATTTGACTCTAAACAGTCACATACAAACATCTATACCATCAATTACTCTTGAATCATAGTTTTGCTATGGATTCCTGGTACTATCTAGAGATTGTAAAAAGAATTGCAAATAAGCTTGGTGATTTTGATAATTGTAGGGAAAACAGCCATTGTGATAATGGAAGGTTCACACGAAGTATGGACTAAGTCATTTGAATCTAGTTTTTGCTGTAATTACTGGACTATGTCATGACTAATTCTCAAATTAATTAATTTAGTTAAATAAATCCAAATTATCTAATCTAGGTCTGGCCTATTGAATCACTCTCCCTCAGATTCCTCAAACTCAGCCTCTACTATGCTTTAAATTAAAATAGTCAGACTGATTAGGGTCTATTTGCTACCATCTCAAACTCTGAATCTTAAATGTCTATTTCTGTCTTCTCTCTGTGTGTGTTTTTTTTCTATAGGGAAATCTCCAGGGAACTAGAGAAAATATTACCACAGGCAAAGCGATAATGTGATAATTACAAGGAAGACAATCCCTTTGTAACCGTCACAACTTCAGCGAGAAAGCAAAGACAAAAACATGTTTATTACATTTTAAGTAGGAATCATACTTTCTTCTTTGGGACAGGAAAAAAACTTCATGTGGATATAGCAGATCACAACATCAAAAAGTTAAAAATGAAGCAACAAAAAACAGAGATTTTCAAGATGGAATTTAGGAGACACCAGAAATGTGAGACTCTCAAAATCGTCTTTGTCACCATCATCTTGAAGACTATTTCACCCAGCAGTGCTAACTAGACATTGTAAGTCAATGGAAAGTCAATCAAAAATATTTTAGTTTTCATACTTTCAGGCCTGGTTATGCAATATGACAGAGTGAAATGACCCATGACCTCAAGGTGTGAAATAAATCAGGAAAGAAACAAATGTCTAAGGGCGGCACTCTCTTGTAGATAGTTCATTTGTCTACCCATCAATGAAATAACAAGACCAGACAACTGTGTTACGATAAATATGGGCAGCTTTGATTAAATTGTTACCTATTTAAACTTTCTTCACTAACTGCAACCTGCTAAAAGTGGGGGTTTGAACTTGTTATTGTGTCAACAGAGGCAGTGGCCCAGACCCACTTACCAGTTGACATTGGGCGAGACATCTCGGTTCCCTGCATAACTCACCATGAGTCCCTACCAGGGCAACTGCTTAGGAAAGCTGCATACTGTTCTATGTTCTTTGATATGCATTGTTTTGATGCAATTTGTTAAAATGTCTTTTTCCTGGCATTGAATGCTTCTCCTAAGTGTTGGAAACCACCCTGAATCCCTTCGGGGAGATAAGGTGGTCTGCAATTAAAATGTTATTTATTATATTTATTATTACTTATTTTCTGCCTTTGTTGTTGTTTATTCATTCAGTCGCTTCCAACTCTTTGTGACCTCCTGGACCAGCCTACGTCAGAGCTCCCTGCCGACCGTGGCCACTCCCAGCTCTTTCAAGGTCAAGCCAGTCATTTCAAGGATACCATCCATCCATCTTGCCCTTGGTCAGCCCCTCTTCCTTTTTCCTTCCATTTTTCCCCAGCATCATTGTCTTCTCTAAGCTTTTCTGCCTAAAGTACCAAAATGCCTTAGAGAATTCTGCAGAATGGAGACAAACCAATTCCTCAGAAGACGGTAACATGCTTCTTTCAGAGTAATATATATAGACCATATCAATAGTAAAAGACATAAGACAAGTATACCAAGACACAATAAACACAAATCCGTATCCTAACACTCCTGTAATAGTAGTTAGCTAAAATACAAATGAAACTTGATTAAGTAATACATTTGGTAAAACTGGATTAAATTAAATTACATAATGATTTTGAGGAAAGTCATCGCCATGACCAGAGACCCAATTTGTAAGAGAAAGAGATATCTCATATGGGCAGCTTTTATAATAAATTTGGCTATGCAGCGGACTGGGTGTATATTCTCCCTAGAAAGATAATAGGACAGTTTGGCATTTGGATCCCAGTTGGTTGTTCTAACAAGAAGTGGTTATAAATATTAGAATCATAGAAACATAGAGTTGGAAGAGACCTCATGGGCCATCCAATCCAACCCCCTGCCAAGAAAGAGGAAAATAACATTCAAAGCACCCTCAACAGATGGCCATCCAGCCACCACACTCTGTGTGGTGTGGCCCATGAGGAAGAGACTTCATGGGCCATCCAGTCCAACCCCCTGTCAAGAAGGAGAAAAATAGCATTTAAAGCACCCCTGACAGATGGCCATCCAGCCACCACACTCCGGGGCAGTGAGTTCCACTGCTGAACATCTCCCACAGTCAGGAAGGTCTTCCTAATGTTCAGATGGAATCCTTCTTGTAGTTTGAAGCCATTAAGATCTTACCTTGTCATATAAACAACAATCAAGCAAAATATGCATTATGTCCTCCGTGGCTGTATTGCCGCAGATGCAGGTTCTTTCATGATAAAGGATTTTTTGAAATTGTCATGTTCTTACCATAGAATTAAGTTTCTCGAATCTAGCTCTGGTGATAGCTATTTTCTGTCTCTGTGTGTGAGGTTCATCCTATGATAATTTTCTATGCCAAATATTATTTTATTTTTAGCTAGCCAGTTTAAAGATCTGAAGCTGGCCAGCAAAACTATGTCTGTTCATGCACTGCTGTCCAGGACTCTTTGTTTGAATGTTTCCTAAGCTGAGTGTCCTAAGGATAGGTGGACTCCCTATGCACATCTCTGGGAGTTGCATTGAAGACAGACCAGAGAGTAGGCCACTCAATCTGCGAAAATCATTTTTATCTATTATTCCTGAGACTCACATGAAAAGACCTGCGTCTGACCTTTGTCAATAGGAAAAGGCAGATATGGACAAGTTCCCCATTTCTCACAGCCAACAAAAGACTTTTCTTTGGCCCGAAAGGTCAAAGGCATGGAATCTTAATTTGCATAAGGACAGATTTAATTGAGGATATTTCCAGCTGCATTGTTTTCCACAAATTCCTGCCTCTCGCTTCTCATTCTCCAGGGCCGAAGTGGCGCTGTTGCGCTGTTGGCTTAAACACCAGCTGGCTCCTGCGTTCCATCCAATCAGCATGGAACTGCCTGGCGAAGGGCGGGTGGGAAATTTGAATTTGACAGCTCTGTATAAACTATAAAATGGCATGTATTTTGAATGTAACTTTATGACTGCTTTGCGACAAGGATATTGCGGTTGTCATGCTCCTCAGCTGACGAGAATAAAGACTTCAGTGGCATCTTCTTCCGGACCTCTTTGGTGAGATTATTTAAGAAAAGGATCTTTTTAACTTGCCAAAGGTTCTGCTGAAATTCTCGCTTTAGGGGTACTTCTGGGTCTCTGCCCCCTCTGGGCCAGGCCACCTCCAAATTATTCGATAACACTATGGAGGAAGGTATCCCCTTCTTTCCTCCATACCATCCACCACCATCATCCTGGCTGCCTGAACAGACTCCAAAAACCCATGCATGGCCATTCCATGCTTTGGGGAAAGTGGACAGGATCGCAGAAGTGCTTGGTTCTGGTCCCTGTAGCATGACTTGAAATGATGTCAGTGCTGAAATCTGCCTGGACCTTCTGCATGTCAATGGTGCTGTAATCAGTTTGGATCTGGCTGCAATCTTGCTCCTTTGCCATGAACCATGGAGTAGCCATGTGTAGGATTTCAACATCTGTTTAGTAAATTATAGTGAGGGGAGTGGATATGGTTTATCCTAGCACAGGTCTATATGCTGACTCACTATGTAATACTGAGCCACACACACAACATTGTGGCCACTGTCTGCTGTTCAAACCATATATAATATGAAGCATTGCAATTTGTAGGGAGTCAATGTGGTTTGGTAGCTTGAGTGTTGGACTGAGAATGAATTTACACAGATACTCATCCCAGAGCCAACATGTCAATGGCTGTGACACAGATAATGTATAGTCTCTAGTAAAATGGCATTATATTTTCAATGAATACAATTTATTGGTTTCTCAGTTCCAAGATTGCCACTCCTCTATTGTGTACTCTATTATGTTTTTATAGAGCCTAAATACCCTAAAAGCAACAGATTCCTTCTGATATTAGCAGCTAAGAACTTCATCCCATTCAACCCCATTCCCCTTCTATGTAAATAAAAATGTAATGATCGTTTGTGGGATTAATACAACTCAAAAACCACTGCACAAATAGATACCAAATTTGGACACAATACACCTATTAGGCCAACGAGTGACCATCCTCATAAAAACACTGAAAAACACAGCAGAAGAGACTTAAAAAGTCCAAAAACATACATTACAATGCATGTGCAAAACTACCTTCTGAAGATACCTGGCAGTTCATCCATTGGATCTACTGAATTTGGAATAAATCGGAACTCAGGTACTAGAACAAAGGAAATCATGCTTTTGTAAAATCCCATTGATTAGAATGGGTCTACTCTAGCATTATAGAAAAGAGATTCAGCTTTGTGATTCTGTATGTGAAACATATTTTTGCCCGGAACAGCCGTGAAGAACCTATAATTTTGATAGGTGATTTTACCACCATAGCAATTTTGAAATTAGCCAGGTCTATGTTGACTTCTTCTCAAGGCCCGAAGGAATTCTAGACACCACTAGCAGAACTAGGAAATCAATATTAAAACTGCTCTTAATATTCTCAATGCCTGGAGATTTCTAACTGCGGAGCTCTGTCAATCCATTTCTCCCATCTATTTCCAACCATCTTCAAGCTGTGTTTCAGAAGTGATTGACAGTGCTGCCAAAGATGGATTATTTCTCTGAACATCTATTTTCTTCGAAGCTCATGGTTTTTCTGGCTTTGGTTTTGGTGCTGCTCCCAGTGGGTGTATACAGCCTTCTTCCTGATCCTGAATGTGCCGTCAGGAAGCCTCTACCCATTCTTCATGATTACTACTACGCAGGGGACCTGATAATTCCTGTAGTCATTTCTCAGCTATTCCTCATTTATGAAGACAGAGATTTCACGAAAGATCCTAATCAGCTATCTCTTGACTACGTCTCGTAAGCAGTTGAATGTTTTGCCTGTATTATTTATTAATTCTGTTTCACAGTTACTTTAGCTATATCAGCTGTATTCTTTTGAGAATAAAGTCATAAGGAGGAACCATATCATCTTGACACTCTTCTGAATCATTGAGTAACAATCATTTGGTGGCAGGTTTGAACACTGATAATTGTGAGTGAATATTTACATGTGTTAGCTTGTCGTGTGTCAACCTCTTATCCTTGTCTCTGTTAAGATCATAATTGGCTGACAACCAGTCTTCTCCTATCCACCACTCCATGATGCATATAATTGTGGAGCTATGCGTTGAAGTCCAATACTATATGTTAAGTGTTTGAAATATCACAAGGTTCATGTCTTTGCTGCAGAAGACTAACATATTTTTTTCATGCAAATGTTCACTACTGACTTCCAAAGTAAAGCTTTATATAGTTTGGGACCTTCCTGTCTGCCCCTATGAACCTGTACGGGCTCTGAGATCTTCTGGGGAGGCCCTTCTCTCGTTTCCATCTCCATTACAAGCGCAGTTGGTGCGGACGAAGGAGAGGGCCTGCTTGGTCATGACCCCCCAGCTCTGGAACTCTCTCCCCAGCAAGATTAGACTGGTGCCCACGCTGTCCACTTTTCGTAAAGACCTAAAAACGTGGATGTTCTACTGTGCTTTGATTAAACAGCTCACTAGATAATTTTGCCCTCCTAGCCATAACCCAATATCTGGCTCCTACACTTTACCACTGTTCCCTACCCTATAGATATAGTGTTCTAAACCACATTACCCTTCTAACCCTATCATCCGGTTCCTGCGCTTTTTCCATCTGCCCTTTCTATGCAACCACATTTTTATTGCACAAGCTCCTGCCTGCCCAAGTCTATATTTGATTATTATGTCAATCTATGGGTTGATTGATGATGTCATTTGATGTTGTTTTTATGTTGTTTTATGATGTTGTTCTTATAAATTTTACAGTGCTATGTTTTAATTCTATGTTTGACTTTTCGGGGATATGGTGACGGGATCCAAAAATAAAGTAGTTATTATTATTACTAGCTGTACTCACCACGCATTGCTTCCAACCTTCCCTCCCTCTTTCTCTCCTTCTTTCTTTATTTCCTTCCTTCCTCCCTTCCCTTTTTTTCTTTCATTCACTCCTTTCTTTCTTTATTTCTTTCCTTCCTTCTCTTCCTCTTCCCTTCCTTCCCCACCTTTTCTTTCCTTTCCTTTTTCTCCCCTTTCTTCCTTCTCTACCTATTCTTGGACTGCAACTCCCAGCAGTCCTCCTGATCAATCTATCTACCCACCTACCTATCTCTATCTAATCTATCTATTTTATCTATCTGGAGACTGCTGGGAGTTGCAGTTCTGGAATAGGAAATTGGAAATATGTAGGGATGCAGCTTGAAGCAGTGCATTTGGATCATCCTCCTCTCCTAAAGGGCCTGGTCTAGGGGATGCTGAGAGCTGTAGTCCAAAAGAGAGTGTGGATATGCTATTATGTATTTTTTTGTTAGAGGGGAGTAATTTTGCACATGCATCTTTTTGCTTTTTGGGCTTTTTAAGTCCCTTCCACTGTGCTTTTCTGTGTTTTATGAGTGATGGTCACTCGTCGGCTTGATAGGTGTATTATGTAGAAATTTCATGTAAATTCATCCAATGGTTTTTGAGTTATGTTAATTCCACAAATGAACATTACATTTTTATTTATATAGATGATGGTGATGGTGATGATGATGATGGTGATGATGGGATGGTGTTTTAAGAAACCCACGTCTTTCCTGAACTAGGGCTCTACAAGATATCATAATGCAATGTTTTATTCAGCAGATTATGAGCTATTGTTTTATGTTTCATTATAGTTTGAAGTGTGACATCTAATTCTCATTACAGAGGGCTTATTCAGTTTTACCAGCACATCCTGGCCATGGTGTTTGCTGTAAAGGAGATAAATGAGAATCCCCAGATCTTACCTAATGTCACTGTGGGCTTTCATATCTACAACAACAATTTTCATCCAATTTGGACCTATCTAGCCACAATGAAGCTTCTCTCAACAAGAGACAGATTTGTTCCTAACTTCAAATGCGATACCCAAAAGATATTGCCAGCAGTCATTGCGGGACCCAACTCTAACATTTGCTTCCACATGTCATGCATCCTGAGCATTTACAAAATTGCTCAGGTAAGAGCAAGGTAGTTGTAAAGAAGGTTAGAACATGGAAATTTGGAAGAAGATCTAGATGACCTATCCAGCTTTAAATGGAAGTTATGTCTTCCGGTGTACCATTTTGAGTTATTACAGGTGGAGGAATGTAGCACCACCATCTGCCATAGTTCTCTCTACAAGCCACCCATTTGCCCTAAAACCGGGTGCTCGTCCCATATAACCATTGAGTTCAAGGATTGGGCCTCGGTCATTTGAAGGAATAAATCTCCCTTTATTAAACCTTCTTAGACTCATTGGTGGTAGCAAGGGAGAAGAGCTCCTTGGTGGCTCCTCAAAGACTTTGGAACTTAGAAAGACCATGATAGCCTCCTCTTTGCTCTATTCAGTCAGTAAATTGAAACATCTTTAAGCTCTCGGGCTTTTACAAATTGACTGAGAGGAATTTCATGCTACACGCGCACACACTTTTTAAATGTTTCACATATCTGTACATACACCTTTCATTTTATTTTTCCATGGCTTTTATTCCCAGATCACATATAGCTCTGCTACAGAAGATAATAACCAAAATGAGGCTGCCTTCTTCCATTGGATGTTCCCAAATGGAAATAAGCAGTACATTGGGCTGCTCAAGTTGTTGCTGGATATGGATTGGGGTGATCCATGACGAAGTTCAGAGTCTAGAAAAAATGTGATTGAGTTGCTTCCATTGTTTTCTCAGAATGGCATTTGCATTGACATCATTGAGATATTACCAACAAAAAGTTTTCAGAATGGTGTCACTGAAGGGATAACCGACTGGACGGTCACATTTCAGCGTGTCTTCAACAGCTCAGCCACTGCCATGATCTTTCATGGTGAAGTTCAGAGTATGAGTTTTTTAAGAACAATAGAACACCTTTTAAAATTTGAAAGCATATCAATTCAAGACAAAGGAAAAGTTTGGATTATGACAGGGGAGACAGATTTCACATCATCTCTCCATCAAAGATCAATGGACATACATTTCCTCCATGGTGCTCTATCCTTGACACTTCATTCGAAGGAGGTATTAGGATTCAGACAGTTTCTGCAGACAAGAAACCATACCTCAGAAAAGGGGGATGGCTTTGTTAGGATGCCCTGGATGAACTGGATGAGAACATCTGACCTGGAGAAGAGAAACTGGCGACTCTTCCAAGCTCTGTTTTTGAAATGAGCATGTCTACCCACAGCTATGCCATTTATAATGCAATTTATGCCCTGACATATGCTTTCCATGCCATGCATTCATCCCCATCAAAGAGGAGAGCAGTGATGACTGGAGAGAGAAGGAGTATGTTAACTCCATAATCATGGCAGGTAATGTCCTACATATGTTAATGCAATAGCCATCAACAGTTGCATATGATGTAGTAGACTAAGAGCTATTTTGCACTATGTAAATATAAGGTTATGATTCCATTTTAATTATCATCCTTTGGATTCCTGGGATTTGCAGTTTTAGGAAGGGTATTTAGAAAATTTAGAACTACCAACCTCACACAAGTTCCTGGAAATTATTTCTCAGGATTCACCCATGGTAATTAAAGTGGAATAATAATGTGTGTAGTGCAAAAGAGCCCCAAGTTAGCCTATAAGATTGTTTTCCATTACACAACAAATTGCCTGTGTTTGAATTCAGCTACGTTTTTTCTACATTCTGTATTTACACATGGACATATATCTGGAAATCTAAAGGGAAACTGAACTTTCTGCCAAGGTGTTTACAAATCTTATAACTCTTGCATGTGAGAATGAAGGAAATGACACCCTTTCCCCGCCTGCGCAGTGGGCGGGGACAGGTATTTGCCTCCTCCCCTGAAGCGAGGCCATTGGCTGGTGCCTCCGAAGCCTGCAGAGGGGTGGGCGGAGACGGGCTATTGCTGTAGCCAGCCTTCTCCCTCATTCCTGCTGGAGCCGTCGACCCACCACTCCCACCCATTGAACAGTATAGTGGTTGCCAATAGGGGGCCGGGTAGGAATCCCCCCCCCATGTTATAGGGAGGTTTTTTGCCTACCCTATACTGCGATTAGGGGCTAGATGGATGGCAGTCTTATAAATAGGCCAGCGTAAATAGTTTAGGGAAATCCATAGAGCAATTTTCATTTCATGGCAATCCTTAAAGGGTATTGGGCAATGTACAAACGCACTCACCTGGACGGCACTGGAAGGGTGAAGAGGATATCATTGACCCAGAGAAATTGGAGAGTCCGGTAAACATTTGCAGAAAGTTCTACAGTGTCTACCTGAGAGATTGCCCAGTTCTGTTCCATTCCCAGTTCCTTGACACCGAAGTTTAGTCAGTTCAAGTTAAATAGGTAACTTTAATAAATGTTGCCCAAATTTGAATCCAATTTTTGTTGTCTGTCTCGTTATTTCGGGGGTTGGAAGGCAAAGATTTATAACTCTAGCAGGTACCTTCATAACCATTGCCTCAAGCATTAGTCTGACTAAAGCTTTTTAAAGGGACACTTAACTCAAAAGATATGCTTATGTGGCTGTGTTTCTTCCATTTAGATCTCCCACTACCTGAGAAGTAAGTCATTCAACAACAGTGCTGGGGAGTTTTCTATTGACCAAAATGGAGAAGTTGTTGGTGGATATAATATTGTCAATTGGGTCACATTCCCAAATCTGTCTTTCCTTCGCGTTAAAGTTGGACATGTAGATTTACAGGATTTCACAGGCATATCGTTCACCATTGATGAGGATGCCATTGCATGGCCCAGCATATTTAACCAGGCAAGGTCTACATAGATGTTCACAATACATGTGTATTTAATAGGCTTGGTTGATCAAAAAAAGGTTCAAAACTCACTTTGGATGTAGGGGGCACTGTTGTTTAGATTCGGAATTGAATTCCAAATTTTTCCCAAAAAATTCAGAACTTTCCAAAATTTCCAAAATTTATGAATTGATTTGCTAATGGCGGATGCGATTGCTCAATATGCAAAATACAGAAAATGGTACTGGGCAAACTTCAGGGGATTCTCTCTCCCTCATTCTTAGACCAATCGTGATGAAATACTACTGTGGTAGAAAACATTCCCTTCTGTCGGCATACCAAATTCCAACATGATCAGACAATCCATGGATTTTTGACAATTTTTTTAAGTAATTTCTGTAATAAGGTATATTACAAGAAAACTAAAAAAGCAGCTTTTTATGGAAATGTTAAAAGATTATAGGGGAACCCTATCCCCAACTTTCACAACTTTAGGAAGTATAGACTTGAATGTATGGGATTTGTAGTATCTTCTCTGGCAAGCAATGCACAACAAACAAAGAAACAAACAGACCAGATAGGCTTGAATGTATGAGATTCATAGTGTCTTCTCTGGCAACGCAAGGAAAACTAAGGAAACAAACAGCAGAGATACTAGGCCTTTGTGGTTTTGGAAGGTGATTTCACACCTTTTATTAGATAATATTTTGAGTATATGGGATTTGTAGTGTCTTCTCTGGCAATGCAAGGCAAACTTATGGCAGGCATCCTCAGAGGTTGTGAGGTCACCCCTGAGGAAGACCTCACAACCTCTGAGGATGCCTGCCATAGATGCAGATGAATCGTCAGGAGAGAATGCTTCCAGAACATGGCCATACAGCCTTAAAAAACCCACAACAACCCAGTGATTCTGGCCATGAAAACCTTCGACAATACAATGTTATTGTCATTGATTTTCAGAATGCTGAAATATTTCTCTCTTTCATTTATGAACAGATACGACCATTATCACTATGCAATGACCATTGCACCCCAGGATATAGAAGGATTGAGGTAGAAGGGCAGCCATACTGTTGCTATGATTGCCTTCCATGTCCTGAAGGGGAGATTTCCACCCAGACAGGTAGGAAATGAGGCTTTCCCCCAGCATTTCCACCTCGAGGCAGACAGTTCCTAAATCAAATCTTACATACACCAAGCCATGGGCCATTGCAATCACAGAGGGCTTTTGGTATCTGTTGGATGTTAGTTCCAAGCTTCCCATAGATACCATAATGCATGGATTCCTCTTTATATACAGTGATGTAGTAAAATGGTGTCCTTTATATACAATAACAAAATCAAGGTGCATATTACATTTGATTAGATTTAAATTCAAGCCATGGATGGTTGAATTCATGGTTGCAGAATAAAAGTGCATACTGACACAAATGAGCAACATGAAAGACTAGTACAACTACGAAATCTTATTTCTAACAGATCTCTGATACTGTATATATGAACAGTATAATCAAAAGGCCATAACATACATATAAGACCATTAATATGTGTGAGAGAGAAACAATGCAATTTAAAATTCAGGATTTGTCTGTGCCCTTGTTAGCAACAATTGCGAAAAGATTTACAGTGCATCGTGACAGTAGGATTGTGATTCTCAAGTGATCAAGCAGACAGCCATTTCTCTAAATTGCCAAATGCATGTGTAGCTTTTACTAAGTAATACAGATACCATACCATTTATTATTTGATTAGTCACCCTCCACCAAGGTGCTCTGGGCGATTTACATAGGACAGAATAAAACAGAATATGCTTATACTTATACAGACAGTAGCAATTTAAGATTAAACTATATACGTGATTTAACAATTAAATAGTAGAAGACCTAATCTAACAGTTCATGAAGGGTAATACAATAAGACCATCAGAAAGGTCGAGGAGCCGGAGTAAAGGACAAGTCCCGTGGGGGCAAACATATCAACAATGGGAACTGGCCAGGAGTATTCAAACAACTGGAAAGGGAAAGCCGTGGCATTCCCTGGGTCCCAAAGGCGCCCTTCTGGTGGATACCCACATAGCTGGGACCTCTAAACCCCTAAGTGGGGGAGGTCCATTCCGTTCAGCTAGTATTAAGGAATCAGAGGCAAATCTTATCTGTCTGCATCCGGAACTGGGAGTTCTCCCTGGATCGTGTCCAATACCTGGAGTTTATACTCCAAAAAGTTCTAGAGCATAATTTCTTCCGTTTTTTGGTAAACCTGAAGTTCGCCCGATAGTTAACTGCATGTGACGTGTCAACTGACCAGGCCTCACACGCAGTATTAGCACCAGACTCCATGTAAGCTCGCCGAAGGGGCAGGGCAGGCCGGATATTCTTCTGATCTGGTAGCGGAACAGCATCAGCACCAGGTTCTCGTGATGTTTGCAGTAACTTCCTGCCTCTTCGTTTGTGTTTCCTCTTGCACCTGAGTGGAGGGTTCAGCACTGTGGCAGGGTCGGGGGCATCCTCAAGGCCACCCGCCATCTTCTCAGATCCAGTGTCTAGCGCCCCAGCCTACAGGAGCTCCCTCCAGGTCTCCCTCTTGGACAAGGACAGGCATTGAAGGCACTGAAAAGTTCTAGGAGGGGGGAAGCCAAGCTCCTCCTCAGAAGCCCCCATAGGACACGTAACGGCCCTGGAGGATGTAACCAGATAATTATCTTGAACATAATGATTGAAATTACTGCTATCAATGTAAAATTGCTTATGTGTTCTTAAAACTGGTGATGAGGGAGCGAAGCTTTACTAACTATACTTGTGCAATTTGGCTGGAAGGTGATCCAGTTTTGGCATCCAAATTTTGTTGAATACTCAGATCCATTTTTAGGGAGCCTCCTGAAAATTGGCTAATGGAACTATGCATTTTTGACTAGGCAGCCAAAAGATCTGAGAAGATCCAGTCAACTTCCAAGCCCCCTCCCCCCCTTTCCGTTCCTGGGATCCTTTCCTTTCTTCCTTTCAAGGGAGTCTGGGTTTGAGCAATAGGGTTAAAGAAGCACCCTTCCTGGGACACTTTCCTTTTTTGCCTTCAAGGGAGTCTTGGTTTGAGCAACAAGTTTAAGGAAACGCCCTTTTTGGGACCCTTTTCTTTCTTCCTTTCAAGGGAGTCTGGGTTTGAGCAATAGGGTTAAAGAAGCACCCTTCCTGGGAAACTTTCCTTTTTTGCCTTCAAGGGAGTCTTGGTTTGAGCAACAAGTTTAAGGAAACGCCCTTTTTGGGACCCTTTTCTTTCTTCCTTTCAAGGAAGTCTGGGTTTGAGCAACGGGGTTAAGGAAGTAGTGTGTAAGACACGTCATGGTGTTCTTCTATTCAGATTGGCCTAATAGGCAGGGCCCACAGGGAAACCCTGTGCGACTAGCATGTGGCAGCCTATGATGCTCAATAGGGGAGAAGTATGCGTGATCAGCTGCCATGTGGTCCTCTAATGGACGAAAAATGCGATGACTGTACCCATACTATTACGGCCATCTGGCCAAACCAAATAAGCCAGATTGGCCAAAGGGAACCAGCCACTCTTTATCTCTGAACAAGCCTATTACTAACTACTTCCCATCCTTTTCAGTATACACAGTCTGAACTTCTGCAAAAATTCCTTCTTCCTCCAATAAACGTCCAGTGACACTTTTTCCCAAAAGATATTTGTGTGATAAAGATTTATTTGAGAGAATGAGAAAAGTCATATACAAGCCCTTTATCTGGACAATGTTAAAACTCATATGTATTTATTTATTTATTTATTTATTTATTTCCGGCATTTTACCCCGCTCTTCTCAACCCCCGAGGGGGGACTCAGAGCGGGCCAAAAAGGCACACCGATGCCAACACAGTAAAACACATAAAACACAGTATAAAACACCCCCCCAAAACATTACACATTAAAATACAATTACATCAACATATCATACACATTCATTTAAGTTTTTTTAAAAAGGTGCTGCCTTGTGCTAGTGTGCAAACACCTGGTCCCATAGCCAGGCTTTTACTTTTTCCTGAATGTCAGGAGGGATGGAATTGAACGTATGTCACCAGGAAGCGCATTCCACAGATGGGGAGCCACCACCGAGAAGGCCGTCTCCCTCGTCCCCACCAGCCGCATTTGAGAATTGGAATGATTGTAGATGTGTTGAGGGATTGTATTTTAATGCCTTAATGTTTTAATGGGTTGTGGGGTTTGGAGGGTTTTACGCTGTTGATGGGCATCGAATTGTGCTCAGCTGTAAGTCGCTCTGAGTCCCCCTCTCGGGGTTGAGAAGAGCGGGGTAAAATCCTGAAATAAATAAATAAATAAATAAAAGTCGGGCGGGAGCGAGAGCAGGGCCTCCCGGATGATCTTAAATTACGAGGTGGGATGTAGCGGCAGATGCGTTCGGACAAGTAAGATGGGCCAGAATTGTATAGAGCTTTAAAGGTCAAGACCAGCACTTTGAATTGAGCTCGGAAGTGGATAGGCAGCCAGTGGAGCTGACACAACAGAGGGGTGGTATGCTCCCTGTATGTAGCTCCAGTTAGTAATCTGGCTGCCGCCCATTGGACTAGTTGTAATTTCGAACTGTCTTCAAAGGCAGCCCCACGAGAGTGCGTTGCAGTAATCTATTCGGGATGTGACCAGAGCGTGGACGACCGTAGCCAGATCAGACTTCCCAAGGTACGGGCGCAGCTGGCGCACGAGTCTTAACTGTGCAAAAGCTCCCCTGTAACTGTGTTAACTGTAACTTCAGTCATTGGTGACCTAGGACACAAATAGATCTTGGACAATGCTTATATTAACATACCCCCAAATGATGTGGCAACCTTCCTAGATTCATAGAATGGGAAGAGACCCCAAGGGCCATCCAGTCCAACCCATGTCCATGTTCCTGAACACAATCAATGCACCTATACTGATTCTGCTATACCTTACTTAAAACTATGGAAATCTGAGGCTTGCTTTTTAGGGCTACTCACCATAGAACAACCAAGTATGTACATTTTTCCTGAGTTCATATTTATTTTTTCCCAGACATGGACAGTTGCTTTCCGTGTCAAGAAGGCTATTATCCAAACATGGACCACGACCTTTGCCTTCGAAAGGTTGTAACATTCTTGTCTTATGAGAAACCTTTGGGAATTGGTTTGGCGACTTCTGCCGTTGCCCTCTCTTTCATTACCGCTTTGGTGTTAGCAATCTTTGTGAAGTACCACAACACACCAATTGTGAAAGTGAACAATCGGATGCTCTCCTACACCCTTCTCATCTCCCTCCAGCTTTCCTTCCTCTGCACTTTGCTATTCATTGGCCGACCTCAGAAGATGACCTGTCTCCTCCGACAAACAGCTTTTGGAATTGTCTTCTCAGTGGTTATTTCTTGCTTGTTGGCTAAAACCACCACCGTTGTGATAGCCTTTATGGCCAATAAGCCAGGATCCACGATGAATAAATGGATAGGGAAAAGGCTGGCCACATCCATTGTCCTTTCATGCTCCCTTACTCAAGCCATGATCTGTACACTGTGGTTGGCAACCTCGCCACCATTCCCAGACTCTGACACAGAATCACATACTCAGAATAATGTATTGCAATGCAATGAAGGTTCAGACATCATGTTTTATTGTGTCCTGGGATTTATGGGCTTCCTGGCTACTATTAGCTTGACTGTGGCCTTCCTGGCAAGGAAGTTACCTGACAGCTTTAATGAAGCCAAATTTATCACCTTTAGCATGTTACTATTCTGCAGTGTCTGGTTAACATTTGTTCCAACCTACCTTTCCACCAAAGGCAAATACATGGTGGCTGTGGAGATCTTCTCCATCTTGGCTTCCAATGCCGGGCTACTAGGTTTTATTTTTTCCCCTAAATGCTA
>JARBWK010000008.1:139832946-139956437 GCA_030556195.1 Anolis apletophallus | reverse complement strand
TTTGATGTTGCCCAGTTTCTTTTCATTTCAGGTCCGATGGGATGCGCCGGGAGGCTGAAGGTCCTGATCTGCGGACACAGCTATGTGTATTGGGTGGAGAAGGCAGCGCTCCAGTCACCCCTCGGACGACAGTTGGGCCTGGCATCCAGGTTGGATGTGCAGTGGCTGGGCAGACGTGGTCTGCGGTGGGACGGGCTTTGGCCATTGTTGTTCCACGGAAAAGGAGTCCCACCCCCGGATATTCTGGTCGTTCATTTGGGAGGGAATGACCTGGGATTGCTGACCGGCCGCGCTGTACCTGCAGGCTCGGGCCGATCTGTATGCAATCTGGCGGGCATGGCCCGCGGTGCACATCGTGTGGTCGGCAATTGTGCCGAGGATGTGCTGGCCCGGTGGGAGCGACTTCAGGCTCTTGGTTAGGGCGCTGAAGCGTGTGAACAGGGCAATGAGGTCATTGGTACATGGTGCCAACGGATCTTATGTGCCTCATAGATTTCTGCATCCGGAAAATCATGGGATTTTCCGGAGTGACGGGGTTCACTTGTCGGATGAGGGCAACTACATGTTTTTATTAGACATCCAGCAAGGTTTAGTGGGGTGTTAGAAGATTGGTGGGGGTTGGGGACAAGGTAGACACCTGCCCCCAAGTTGTGGCGGTTGGTTGTTAGGGAAATTCCCTAATTGGTGTTCACCGGAAGGCACCCCCTTTAGGGGTGAGGGCCAGTTGGTTAAAGCCTCACAGTAAAGTTCTGTTGTTGAGTGAGGTGGATTGGATGGCCCTGGAAGGGTGGGGGCCATGCTCAAGCTCGGGTGAGTTGGCCCCTTACCCTTTCCTTGGTTTGGCTGGATCTGGTGTTTTGGCAGATCAGCCTCGGTGTTCGCCCCAAATTTGGTTGAAGTTGATTGATTCCTAGCACCCCCTTGAGTTAGTGGTCAGGAATCAATAGGTAACAATAAATGTTGCCCAAAGATTTGAACCCAAAGTTACTTGTCCGTGTCGTTATTGTTGTCGGCTCGTTATTCGGGTTTGGGTGGGCAGCGACATTTCATCCCAGCCTGCTGGGATGAGATGGATTTGCCCCCGGCTCGATGAGAGCGAAGGTTCCAGAAGGAACCTTCTGGCGTGAGGCGGGGCTTTTGCGAGGCCCGCCTCAACAAGCCATTGCTTGCTTGTTCAGCGTCCCACCACTCCCGCCCTTGGTTTCAATTCAGGCCACCTTAGGGGCCAGGTTGAGGTATTTTGACTCCTACTGCGGCTTTTGAGCCGGGGCGGCTTTTTGCCCACCGCCTAAATTCATTAGGGGCTAATGTGGTTGTGGTGTTTTTGTTTAACTAGGTTAGTTTAAATAGAGAGGCGGTTGGGTGTTAGGGAAATTCCCTAATTGGTGTTCACCGGAAGGCACCCCCTTTAGGGGTGAGGGCCAGTTGGTTAAAGCCTCACAGTAAAGTTCTGTTGTTGAGTGAGGTGGATTGGATGGCCCTGGAAGGGTGGGGGGCCATGCTCAAGCTCGGGTGAGTTGGCCCCTTACCCTTTCCTTGGTTTGGCTGGATCTGGTGTTTTGGCAGATCAGCCTCGGTGTTCGCCCCCAAATTTGGTTGAAGTTGATTGATTCCTAGCACCCCCTTGAGTTAGTGGTCAGGAATCCAATAGGTAACAATAAATGTTGCCCAAAGATTTGAACCCAAAGTTACTTGTCCGTGTCGTTATTGTTGTCGGCTCGTTATTCGGGGTTTGGGTGGGCAAACTAAGTCCTCAGAAGATGGTAAAATGCTTCTGAGATCTTCCAGCCTCTTTCGTGAAAATAATAGCATGTGGGGGAAAGACTGATATTTTCCACTGTTCTTTTGAATTTCTTTATTCAAGCCACATTTGTACATGATATTGACAACCCAGCTGGTGTTCCTATTTTCTAATAAAGACAGTGGTTTGAAGATAGCTTTCTGTGTTTTCCTAAAGTTCATGACTGATCTCTGTTTCTGGGTTACTTCTAAGTCTCTCTTTCAGAATGATAGAGAAAAGGAACTCCAGCAGAGCTTTGAGTACAGAAAAGAATAAATATAATTATATTTATATTTAAATGTACTTGAAAGGTTCAAAGTTGCTATCTTTCCTTCCTTCATGAGGGAGCCATATACATTTTATGTTTAAGGCACTAATACACATTTCATCAGTTCTGAAGAACAAGGATCTTTTGAAAGGCTTCACTGTCCCAAATACACAGAAACCAACCTGACAAACACATGGTGATACTAGCAAACATTTTTTTGTTGATTTAGATCAGCGGTTTCCAACCTTTTTTTCTTTTCTTTTTTTCTTTTGACCAGGGACCACTTTGACCAGGGACCACTCTTCAACATTAGTACCAAAATCAGTTTTTGGTCAACTTTAGATTTGATTTGGTTATTTGAGATGCTGATTCAGAAAATTGCACTGCATAGACCACATCAGATCTAGTTTCTGATACAGAATATATGCCATCCAGTAATCACCATCTATGCACCCACAGAAAACCATATTTAATAAGCCTTGGCACTACAAGAGGGTTTTGCGAGACCAGTTGCTCTCGTTGCAATGGTGTAGTAATGGTGAGACCGCAGAACATATTTTAGTTATTGGAGACCACTGGTGGTCCATTGGCCACAGGTTGGGAATCACTGATTTAGATTAAGTTTCAAATAGCAAGAGCGGCAACAACAACCTAGGACCTCTTCACATGGCCATTTCAGGCTGTGCCATTTTGTCACTAAAAAGAAGGTGTGTAGGGAGTCTCATGGTGCCCCATGCATCTTCCCTGTTCCCCTCCCCCTTCCTTGCTCCCTGCATTGACACCCTTTCCCTCCCCGAAAGAGTGGCAATGCACAGCACCGCGTGTTGCCCGGCACCCTTTCTGCCATTGCATGGCAATAAGGGGAGGAAAGTGCAGGTAGCTCCGTCAGAGCTATCCAAACACCCCCCCAATAGTGGTGGAGGAAGCGTTTCCATGCAATTTTGGGAGGAATGTAAGCGGGACCTGCCATGCAGGGCCGTAGCCAGGATTTTGGTTCGGGGGGGGGGCTGAGTTTGGTTCGGGGGGGGGCTGAGACTGGGTGGAAGAGGGTCTACCCTAGCAAACGTTTTGTATTGTTATCCCAATAACCCCATTAATGTGGGATATAATGAGTATGGTGATCAGATCATGATATAAATAAACATAACAGTTTAAATAATGTACCAGTAAGGCCTTTTCACGGACCACCCTGAGAATTTGGGGGGGGCCTGAAGCCCCCTTAGCCCCCCCTGGCTACATGCCTGCTGCCATGTGTCAAGTGATGGCGCATGGCAGGCCCCATCCAAAAAGGTGCATTAAAGCATCAGTCTTTAAAACCCCAGCTTATAGTGTCCTTCCCTTTAATCTTCTTCTTCAAGACCTGAGGAAGAATTGAATTTCCCTGTAGGGACTCCAGAGAGTCAGGCTATCCCCTCATTTCAGTAAACCACCCCAATATTTAAACAAATACCCTCTTCCCCAATTGCCCTTTTACAGTCCACAAATCAAATTGCCAAAGTAAAAGTTTGGAATTGAGTGTGAGAGGAAGATCATAAGAGCAGCTAAGGCACGAGATAGATAGAACATGGAGCACCCTAAAAATGGTGGTTGCATCGTCGCCATTACAGCTGGCTGAAATTGCCAAACCTGCTGAACCAGCTGGAGCCCCCTTTTCAAAATGGATGTGCACTGCCCTAATAAATACAGAGTTGTTTTGGGATCCACAGTCAAACCTATCTTCCCATTGATACTGGATTCAATGTAATTCACCATCATTATAGAAGAATTTCAGCAAAAAAATTGCTTTTAACAAATATTAGCAAGAAAGATTGACAAACAAAAAGCAGCCATGCAACACTGAAAGAGAGTAGCATGACATTTGAATGTTGGGTTTTGAAGTGTTCCAAGCTGAGCAATTTTGGGGTATTTTTTCAACTGGAGATTTTTTTAAAAAAGCCCTCTAGACATTCTAAAACTGACATCTTGTTTTATCTGTGAAATGCTTTCTTTCTGAAAGACTTAATTTTATATATTGTCGAAGGTTTTCATGACCGGAATCTCTGGGTTGTTGTAGACTTTTTGGGTTATATGGCCATGTTCTAGAAGCATTCTCTCCTAACATTTTGCCCACATCCATAGCAGAGGTTGTGAGATCTGTTGGAAACTTTTGGAAACTAGGAAAAATGGGTTTATATATCTGTGGAATGTCCAGTGTGAGAGAAAGAACTCTTGTCTGTTAATTTAATACCATATTTTCTGGTGTATAAGACTACTTTTTAACCCAAGAAAATCTTCTCAAAAGTCATGGGTTGTCTTATACATGGGAGTCGTCTTATACGTGGGAGTAGCCTTATATGCGGGAGCAGTCTTATACATCGGGAACCATCTTATAGAGCGGGTGCTGAAACTTCCAATCCGGATTGGAGAATCTGTGGTTGCTGCATATGGTGGGGGGAGCTCAAAAATGGCAGTGGCTGCGTCCCTGCCATATGCAGCGACTGTATGAAAGCATTAAGGGCAATGCTGTACAAGTATGGTAGAAGAAAATCCATTCATCAGGATTCGTGGACTTAATGCGGTCCCGATGGTGAGGTGAAGGGGCGCCTCAATGGGAAGGTGTAAGCAAGCTGGAGGTGTCCGGGGCACCCAGGGTATGGAAAAAAGAGATAGAATGGGTCTGGGCCCAGAAAAACACACCTGCTTTACCTGTCTGGCCCACCCTTGTATCCTATTACCGTACCTCCTCCTCTGCCTCTCAGATCTCGCTCCTGAAGACTGCAGTAAAGCAGTGCATGTGCGCATGTGCGAGTTCTGAGAAGCAGAGAAGGAGATACATTAATAGGAAAATTACCATATTGGAATCAAACCTGATGCTTTCTAAATATTTATTTGGTGTGTGTTGGAAGAGGGGTAGTCTTATATGGTGAGTATATCCCAAACTTTATATTTTAACTGGAAAAGTTGGGGTTATCTTATATGCCCAGTCATCTTATACGCCTGAAAATATGGTAGTGTCCTTGCTATGAGTTATAAGAATTATAAGATGACTGTGTATCTTACATTGAGCATTGAAAAGTGTGTGTATTACACCGCCTAGAATTGTGAAGCTGGGTGAGAGATTCTGGAAGTTACATTCCCCAAACATATTTTTTCTAATTAGAGGATGCCCAACTACATATTTTGGAATTACGTGATGAACTTGTTTTTCCTGTAATGTTGCACATAAAACCAGCCATGTAATTATCTCCTATCTAATTATCAAGATAACCATGATAAACTCCACTTCTTTCAGATTTCCAGGGAATTGTTGCAAACCTGTGAACCATAATAGAAGAGTAATATTAATAATGCCCCCTGCATTATTTGGACAGAAGGTTTGATACACACTTGGTACTCTACTCTGTGCCATTCAGTTGTTGGAACAGTATATCTGTGGCATGATTGGTCATGTCACTTAGGCTGGGCTAACAAGACGTGCAAAGTGAAGACTTGATATTTCAGAGCAAAAGGATTTTTATATACATACAAGATGTTAATACTTTTAGGCTTTGGATTACTGCTCCTGTTACCTAAGGCGGTGTGTGAAGTTCCTGTTAGTAAATGTTTTCTTGGTGACCTTTTTGCAATTCATCATAAATATTATCAGTCAGGGGACCTCATCATTGGTGGCATATTATCTCAGATCTACATCCCTTTTGATGGGATACTATTCAAAATTCATCCCTCTCAAAATCTGAGAGAAGAGCACATGTATGCAATTGTTTCCTCTCTTAATGATGCCATAATCATTGATTTTATTTTCAGTAAGGATGTGCATTGAATTTAGACAAATACCCAGGCTCAAGTTGAATGCTCTTCAAATTGGTTCTCACACTTTCCAAAGGAAAGCCAGCTTTTGTCTTCAGAGAAACAGAGGGAAATATTGCCTCTTAAGTTTGTTTCTGTGATAATATCTACACTGATGGATACTGGGGGAAAGGGTGAGAATCTGATTAACCTACAGGTCTGACTTCCAATCATGTTTTACAAGATGATCTCCTATTGTGCTTTGGGATGGATTGAGGGATGAAATATTTTAGTATTATAGTGATTTGAACACTAGATTGCACCCTTAAACATTTTCACTAATTGTAATTTACTACTTTCTCTGCTTCTCTTTCTGAAACTATTTAGTTTTCTAGGTTGTTGTGAGTTTTCCAGGCTGTATGGCAATGTTCCAGAAGCATTCTCTCCTGACGCTTCGCCTTCATCTATGTCCGGCATCCTCAGAAGTTGTCAGGTCTGTTGGACACTAGGAAAATTGGGTTTATATATCTGTGGAATCTCCAGGGTGGGAGAAAGAGCTCTTGTCTGTTTGAGGTAGGTGTAAATGTTTCAATTGGCCACTTTGATTAGCATTTAAGGGCTTAGCAGTTTCAAGGTCTGGCTTCGTACTGCCTGGGTAAATCTTTTGTTAGGAGGTGATTAGCTGGCCCTGATTGTTTTTTGTCTGGAATTCCCCTGTTTTTGAGTGTAGTTCTTTATTTACTGTTATGATTTAAAAGGTGTTTTTTTAAATACTGATAGCCAAATTTTGTTCATTTTTATGGTTTCTTCTTTTCTGTTGAAATTGTTCACATGCTTATGGATTTCAATGGCTTCACTGTGTAATCTGACATGGTAGGTATTAGATTGGTCCAGACCTTGAAACTGCTAAGCCATTAAATGCTAATCAATGTGGCCAACTGAAACATTTACACTTACCTCAAACAGACAAGAGTCCCCCCCCCCCCCCCGGACATTCCACAGATATAAATAAACCCAATTTTTCTAGTCTCCAACAGACCTCACAACCTCTGAGGATGCTTGCCATAGATGCAGGCGAAACGTCAGAAGAGAATGCTTCTGGAACATGGCCATACAGCCCAGAAAACTCACAACAACCCAGTGATTCCAGCCATGAAAGTCTTTGACAATACATTGTTTAGTTTTCTTTCCTGGGACATCCCTGTAATTGCTTTTATTATGATGCATGCTTTCCCTAACCTGAAAAATGGAAGGGGAAGAAAGAAGAGAAAATTACTTTTAATTCTCTTTCGCCCCAAATGTCTTTAAGTTTCTTCTTTTACCTACAAAGATGTTCTTGTCCTTATCTAATTGTGCCAGTGTGCCACTTTTGACCCATCCCGATGCCATAAGTGGGTTAAAGCTAAGACGGAACAAAGCAGGATAAGTAATTTTTAAGGATATCCTCCAAATGGAGAATCAGAAAAATCCCCGTAGCAACTTAACAAAATCAAACTATGCGGGAATATCACTAACAACTTCTTCTTGTGTGCTTCCAGTGGATGGTAACCATAAACAAACCTGTCACAGGGTTTTTCAATAACAGTGATAGGTTTGCTTATGGTTACCATACATTGGAAGCACACAACAAGAAGTTGGGACTACCTAGTAGGATAAATCATATGTAAGTAATCTATTCATTCCAGAACTTTAGCCAAGCTCAGGTAGTGAAACATAGGTTCCATATTTCCATATTGCTTATTCATCTTTCTGGTAAGAAAAAGCAGAAATAATAAGACTATATTGTTTATGCTGTTTGTATTCTATTAGCAATCTTCTTATCTGTTAACTTTATTAACAGTGGTACCACAACCAGCTGTTTTCAAAGCAGCCAGAATCCAGTACTAATGTTTCCTGATACTTATGTGAAATGGAAGCTGTACCATTTCCCAATCAGTGTGGCTAATTAACATACAGCAAAAATAAATCATAATTATCTACTCTCGTTGCATTAGGGTCTTGACTCACATCTACCAGCACATCCAATCCTTGGTTTTTGCTGTAAAAGAAATAAATAAAAATCCGCAGATCTTATCCAACATCACATTGGGATTCCTTATCTATAATAACAATCTTGACCCCAAAGGGACCTCTCAAGCTTCAATGGAACTTCTCTCAACACAAGGCAGATTCATCCCTAACTACAGATGCAACCACATCAATAATCTGGTAGCAGTTTTGGGAGGACTTCAGTCTGACATCTGTAAACACATGTCAGCCATACTGAACATGTACAAGATTCCACAGGTAAGGTGAGCACATAGAGGCATCAAGGTTTAAGTAACCATTGGAAATGCAAAGCTGTTCTGCCAGGTGATGTTTACATTGTGTCTTGCTTGAATGTCAGACTTTTTCTCGAGAGAAGCTTTGGTTTATTAGTATTCCTGTCCTTTGTGTTTGTAGCCACAGCATATATTTTGGAACAATGTCTCAACCATTACTCTCTCTTTCTCTCTCGGCATTACTTCGCGAATGAAGATTCTTAGGAAGGACTCATCCCATGCGTTTTACAAGCATGTTGATGACTAAAAAGGCCAATCTGAGATAGGCAAGTTCGGTTGCAGAAAGCACAGCAGAAAGTCTCCTTGGGTGATGCTGTTTCCAAGTTGCGGTTCTTTCTGCGTTGTCGTTTCTCTTCGAGACCCATTCAGCGTGTTTTCTCAAAAGAGGCTGCAGCATTGTGGATAGTGCGTCTCCATGCCTCCCGATGTGAGGCCAGGGTGGACCATTGTTGGTGATCAATCTGGCTGAGCCTGAGTTATTTGTTCAGGGAGTCCATATATCTCTTTTGGGGGGCGCCTCTCTTGCACTGACCCATGGCGAGTTCATCATAGAGTAGTATCTTTGGGAGGCAGTGGTCCTCCATCCTAGAGACGTGCCCTGCCCAGCGCAGCTGAGTTCTCAATAGCATGGCCTCAATGCTGGTGATCCCTGCTTGCTCAAGGACAACAACATTAGTCACATAGTCGATCACATTAGTCACATACTACTCCACACACAAACTCATATAATCATGCTTGAGTTTAAAACTATCTGTGTTTATCTATTCTTTCTCCTCCCTTTCTTTTTTTATAGCTCATATACAGTTCTTCATCAGTGATAAATAAGATACCCCGGTTTGCTTTATTCCATTCTATGTCCCCAAATGAGACCATTCAAGCAATGGGAATTCTTCAGCTACTGCTTCGTTTCAGTTGGACATGGATTGGGTTAACTTCTGAAGACAATGAAGAAGGAGAGAGGTTTATACAGGGTGTGCTCCCTATATTTTCCTTGCATGGTGTCTGCTTTGACTTCATAAAGAGGTTTCCTAGACTAACTTACTCGACAGACATGGTTGAAGAGGTAGTGTATGGTTTTGAAATGTTTGATAGTATTATAAAGGGTACTGTCACTGTTGTGGTGTTACATGGTGCAGTTGAGACCATGATAATCTTTCAATTGCTTCTCCAAATGTCCACTTTTCAAGAAGAACCAGTGAAAAAGCTTTGGATTATGACAGCCCAGATGGATTTCACATTAATTTCCTTCCTGAGGAATTGCAATATTCAATTCATTCACGGTGCTATATCATTTGCAAGTCACTCAAAGGAGATATTAGGATTTAGTAGATTTATTCAGATGACAAGCCCAACTCTAGACAAAGAAGATGGATTTCTGATGGATTTCTGGGAGCAAATATTTGACTGCTCATTCCCCAGTTCTACCATTGAAACAGACAGAGACCTCTGCACTGGTCAGGAGAAATTGGAGGCTCTTCCTAGCTCTATCTTTGATATAAGAATGTCTGCTCACAGTTACAATGTCTACAATGCTATCCATGCTGTGGCACATGCTCTACACAACATGCATTCATCCAGATTGGGCCACATAAGAATGATAAGCAGAGACACCTGGAAGCTTCAGAACTGGCAACCATGGCAAGTATGTTCTCTACACACTAATGGGATAGTTTATCACAGATTTGTCCAAAATAAGCATTCATCCTGAAGTGAAAAAGAAGTCAAACCTGGATGTCCAAATGATGTCCAAAGACTTCCAGTACTTAACACTGGGTAAATTGGGCTGAGCAGATTTAACCCGGTGTTAAGAAAAATCAGGGAATGCTCAAGAGTTTCATCAAAATTCCAAGGCAACTCCATTGTTTGGATGAGTCTGGACAGCAGCTCCAAAGCAAAGTGATCTGCTATCCGCACATGTTAGCAACATTATCCCTTTCCCCACATGCTCTACAGTACAGAGAAACAAGGATAGATCAGAGTTGTGTTATCTTAGTTGATATGACATGTGAACAGAGAGATTCAAAGAGATCTTGGCCATCACCAGATGCTTTTGCAGACTTCAGCAAAAATGCCCATGCAACCAAAAGGGGATGGGAGTGGTGAGGTGGGGTGGGGGACAGATAGACAGATGCCACAGTGACAAAAACCATAGACCAGGTAAGGGTTACAATCCAGAGGTGCTCAATTAGTGGACTTCAACCACAAGGTAGAATCAGGACTAGCCGATCCCAACTCCCCCACAGTTGATGTGGTTTGCTAGCAGAGCCTCTAAACAGCTTCCTAGCATCCAGGCTGAAGATTTATTTTATTTATTTATTTCATTTCTAACCTGCCCTTCTCTACCCCCAAAGGGGGACTCAGGAGAATTTCCACTCCAGATTGGTCTTGGAGTTTTGTGTAAGTATAGATAGCCTCATGCTTATAGAATGCACAAGTGCTGCAGCACATAGAGTTGAATACTCATATTGAAAAATAAGGATGGAGGAGAAATGAAGCAGATACAAATCATTGTATAAAGGTTGAATAAGGTGATCTACTTGGCCTGAAACCAAAACTCGAATGCATGCTCAAATGCTTCCCATGGAATGCCTATGTGAAGTGAACTGATTCAGGCAGTGATATATAGGTTGATGTATTGCAGCATTTCTCAACCTGGGAGTCGGGACCACTAGGGGAGGTTTCAGAAGGGTCACCAAAGACCATCAGAAAACACATATGGGACTCTGTGTTTTCTTAGGAACCCTTTTGGCAGAGAAGGCTGAAGATTTCTCTGCCTCTCCTTCTCTCCCTTTTTGGAAACAGGCAGCGAATCCTCCCACCAAAAGCCCTCTTCCACTGTAATTGTAGGTGAACTATAAATCCCAGCAACTTCAACTCCCAAATGTCAAGATCTATTTTCCCCAAACTTCACCAGTGTTCACATTTGGGCATTTGTGCCAAGCTTGGTCCAGTTCCATCATTGTTTGAGTCCATGGTAGACTCTGGATGTAGGTGAACTACAACTCTAAAACTCAAGGTCAATGCCCACCAAACCCTTTTGGTATTTTCTGTTGGTCATGGGAGTTCTGGATGAAAGTTTGGTTCAATTCCATTGTTGGTGGAGTTCAGAATGCTCTTTGATTGTAGGTGAACTATAAATCCCAGCAACTACAACTCCCAAATGACAACATAAACCCCACTCGATCCCAACCCCACCAGTATTCAAATTTGGACGTATCAGGTATTTGTGCTAAGTTTGGTGCAGTGAATGACAACACATCCTGCATATCAGATATTTACATTATGAATCATAACAGGAACAAAATTACAGTTATGAAGTAGCAATGAAAATAATTTTATGGTTGGGGGTCATCACAACATGAGGAACTGTATTAAGGGGTCACAGCATTAGGAAGGTTGAGAACCACAGGTATAATGTAAGGTCCTCATACAGATCTCAGTGATATTGAACTGAGGCCTTTGTATGGTGGATACTGATAGCCATCAGTTACCACACACACAAGTTTGGAATTACAATCTACTGCACAGATCATCGTTTTGAGGATGAGAAAATATCTCCAGAACTTCTTTTACATGTTTTATCTTATGTTAATGAATAAGTTAGGGGAAACATTACTATTACTACTACTACTACTAAATCCAAAAGTCTTTGAAAGGGCCATATACCCTAGCACTTAAATGTTATATTGAATTTCATATTTCAATCTACCTGTACATTGTAATGAATGTTGTTGTCTCTTGGCCCACTTAGCTCCATCATTTTCTCAGACGGGTCTCATTTAACAATAGTGCTGGGGACAAGATTTCCTTTGACCAAAATGGGGAATTAATATCTGGATTTGATGTTCTAAACTGGGTGACTTTTTTAAATGAATCCTTTCTCAAAGTCAAAGTCGGAAGAATTGGCCCAGATAAAATCCTGACCATTTTTGAGGATGCCATCACATGGCCAAGCGTGTTTAATCAGGTATGATCCCTTGCAAATGTCTAGGTTTCTCCTGCCATTTCTTCCTTCATGAAAATTCAAAGAATAATACAATTATTCAAGGTTGACTCTTTCTCAGACTGGACAGATAGTGCACTCCATATGTTTTCTCAGAATTAAAGACCACTTTAAAATATGGCTCAAGTTCAATAAGTACAGTATATATAGGATTGCAACTGAAATCAATTCCAACTCTCTTAGCCCAATGAAAGCAGAAACGTATGCTAAATCACAACTAACAGTGCATCAAGGACTTCTTCTACACAGCCATATAAAATCCAGATTATCCGTTTGAACTGGATTATGACAGTGTAGACTCAGATAATCCAGTTCAAAGCAGATAATGTGGATTGATAATATAGGTTATATGGCAGTGTAGAAGGAGCCTATATTCTAGGATCTGATCCCAGATTATCTATTATCTGACAGTGAAGACTAATATAATCCAGTTTAAAGCAGAAAATCTGAGATCAGATGCTGGGATATAAGGCAGCGTAGAAGGGACCCAATAAAGCTTTCTGTTGTTTTGGTTCCTAAAATTGAAGTAATTATGAATAAACTTTAATGCATTGAATAGAATGGAGAAAATATGCATTGAGATTGGCTGATTGTGGGCTTGTCTTCACTGCAATAACCTATATTCACTGTAAATGGACTGCCTTCATGATGCATAAGAGCATTCTGTGAGCACACCAGGTTCCTTAATTATAGGGGCAATCTGGGTTGTGACCAATTTGGCCTGATCCACTTTCCAGGCAGATGCTTTCATTATATTGATCAGCACAGGGGGATGGGATGGATTATCCCATATTGCCACTGTCTCCTTCTTCTTAATGGTTACATGCTTGCCCTGTTCTGACATCAACAGAGGCACTTGCAATGGCCAGAAGCTTGGACAGAGGTCCTTGCCCACTTAAGGTTGGTGGTGGCAGTGACACAGAGGAAGTGACAACTAGAGGTGTGCAAGGTGCCCGTTTCTCCTGTTTCCTTCATTCATTTGTTCTTTTTGTTTCTGGCGGGAGCACAAAATGGGAACCCCTCCCCCGGGACAAAAAGAAGCTCAAAATGAAAGAATACACAAATTCAGAAAGGTGCCCGTTTTTGGAAGATGCTCTAAAACTTATGAATGAAACAACAGAAACAGATAGCGATTCTGTGCAAATGCACAAGTCTCTTGACATCCCATTGAGGCAGATACAATCCCAAGCTATCTAGACAATAGTCCTGGATTCAGCACATACAACTCCAAGTGCAGAGTTACACCAGGCTATCCAATCCAATGTAGACATGCTCTGAGTCTGTAATGAAAGAAAAAGCAACTGCAACAGCAGAGAACAAAATGAAATGGTAAAATATGACAAAATAATAATAATGCTTTATTTTTATATCCCACCCCTTCTCCCCAAGGGGGATGGAGTGGCTTACAATAGGAACACAATATAAATAGAAGTAGCCATATAATAATATGGGAGAATTAAATCTACAAACTAAAGACAATAATGACAGGACCCAATCTGCAACAAAGCGACAGGTTGCATGATGAAGCAAATGATAACATGCTGCACTGAACCTGTTGTAATGGAAATATTTTCTGAAGAGCTCTACTATGAGGGGGTGTCATGATAGTATAACAAGTACTCTGTCATTTTCATCCATGCTAGTATTATTGTTTAAAATTAACTTGATAAAAAACTACCCCAAACCATCTGTAAAGGTTAATGTGACATTCTTTTTTATATATATTTATGGACAGACACAGCCTCTTTCTCTGTGTAATGACAACTGCTATTCAGGTTTCCAAAGGACAAAGAAGGAAGGAAAGCCATTCTGTTGCTATGGTTGTCTTCCATGCCCCAAAGGAAAGATTTCAAATCAGACAGGTAAGAAATACTGTGTGAAAAGTTTATCACATGTAGGCTGTCATTCTGCTAGTAACAAACATAGGCACAAGTTCTGCTACACAAGTGGCTTGATTTTGGGGGACATTACACAACTCTCTCATCTACTTATGTATTTTTTTAATTTTTTAATATTTTTCCCCTTGGTGTTCTTGTGTTATCTTGTGTTATATTGTGTGACTGTACTGAAGGGTGTGGCCTCATGTAAGCCGCCCAGAGTCCCCTTGGGGAGATGGTGGTGGGGTATAAATAAAGTTTATTATTATTATTATTACTTACTTGACTACAGTATAAACAAAGTTAAGTATGAGGGATCATTTTATTTTTGGGTAGCACATTAAAGTACAAAGAGTAATATATGAATACAATTGCTTCTGCGCTTTGCCTTTGCACATTACACATTCCAATTTCACAATAGATTATAAGGCACGCACATCAGCCACTGATCAAAATATGTTGAGCTGCATTATTATTCACTAGAGGGGTTGCATAATATACCCATATTTACTTGAGCCCAGTGAACTATCAAATCTAATGCGCACCTCAATTTCCAAAACCCTGAAACCGAACAAGTATTGGCTGCAGTGGCAAAAAGGGCACTCTTGGTCATTTACAGCAGTAACGGAGCACATTACAGTTGCTGTGTGATTAGGATTCCTTCTTTAAAAACAAAAGCACCAAAGCTTTCAGCAATGGAAAAACAAAACCTTTGGTGCATCTGTGCTATAGAATGAATCCACTTTAATTGCCTTCGTTCAATGATATGAGATCATGGGGGCTGTAGTTTGATAAGGCCTTGAGCCTTCTCTGCCAAAGAATGCTGATGCCTCACCAAACTACAAGTCCCAGGATCCCATAACATTGAACCATGGACATTAAATCAAATAGGAGCTCAAGGTGTAGTTCCTGAAGCAGCTTCCCCGTTGGCTTTGGTACAGTACTAAGATTACTGAATTACGTGAATCAAATCGCACAAGTTTGGGCAGGTCATTTAGCCAACAAAAGGTGAGCATTAGATTCGAGTAAATATTGTAATTTGGGCAGGTATTACGTGAATCTAATGTACATTCTAAGTTTGGAAAGGTCGTTTAGCCAAAAAAGGTGAGCATTAAATTCGAGTAAATACAGTAATTCAGGCAGTTTATGTTGTGATAATGTAATGTTCGGTCTTGTCCATTAAGTGGTGGATTCCTTTCATTGGACTGAACTTCTATTTAAACAATATAAAATATTACTTATGAGTAAGTTTTAATCCAGTTGGGTTCAACACAATTTAATTACAACTATAATAATAATAATAATAATTTATTTGTACCCCAACATCATCTCCCCAAATGGACTCGGGGCAGCTCACAAGAGCACATTCAAAGGTCAAGACACAGAACAAACAATACATAAGCCTCTAATACAACAACGTAAATCCATAAAAAAATTAACACACCTCAACCTCATCTAGTAAAATTTTAAAATTCATAAAATGTAGCAGAGCCTGCAGGTAAGACTAGCTGTCTTCCATAAACAGTCCAAAGTGCTGAAGTGAGCAGTTGCTAAATCCTCAAATCTGGCCATAAACTATACAATGTCAAAAGCTTGTCTAAAAAGCCATGTTTTTGAACTAGTTCAGAAGGTTTGGAGAATGGGAATTAATCGAATCTCACTAGGGAGGGCCTTCCAGACCGGGGGAGCCACCACCGAAAAGGCCCCTTCTCTCATCTCCTTCTGTGCCAGTTCATAGAAGATGTGGTCTCGAAGATAGATTGGACCCGAACACACTGGAATCAACCAGCTGATTTCAACTACTTTCCTAATGTTTTTTGCACTTAGAGAAGAACATGATGACACTGCCAATTAAGCAGGATTAAAGGATAATAATCCTTTAACATAGTGGTTGCATCCTGTATAGACTACTGCAATGCACTCTACGTGGGATTGCCTTTGAAGACTGTTCGGAAGCTTCAAATGGTCCAGCAAACGGCAGCCAGGTTACTAACAGGGGCAGTGCTCAAGAGGCACACAACTTCTTTGTTGCGCCAACTCTACTGTATGCCAGTTTGCTACTGGGCACAATTCAAAGTGCTGGCTTTAGCCTATAAAGCCCTAAATCAGGTGTGGACAATTGCCGACCCTCCAGGTGTTTTGGACTTCAAATCCCAGAAATCCTAACAGCTGGTAAACTGGCTAGGATTTCTGGGAGTTGAAGTCCAAAACACCTGGAGGGCCGGCAATTGCCCACACCTGCCCTAAATGGTTCCGGCCCAGCTTACCTGTCCAAACTTATCTCTCCTAATGAACTATCTAAGAGTTTATGATTGTCTGAAGAGGCCCTGCTCTCGATTCTTGTTCCTCGCAAGCACGTCTGACGGGGACAAGAGACAGGGCCTTCTCAGTGGTGGTCCCCCAGCTGTGCAACTCCCTCCCCAGGGATATTAGATCGGCCCCCTCCCTCTTGACTTTCTGGAAAAAAAGTAATAACTTGGCTCTTGGAGCAAGCTTTTGAAAATGAAGCAGAATAGATAAACATGACACTATGAAGTATGAACATGAAATGGCTAGACAATGCTATTGGATAATGATTTTAACAGGATGACACTGGTGATTATATGTTTTTAATGGTTTTATATGTTTTATATTGTTATGTTAAGGGGATTTTAAGTAGATTTTTTATCTAGTGTGATGAAGTGACAGATTTCATACAAAGGGTGCACATCTGCTTTATTTCAGCCAGATGGTTCCCTATCTGTACCATTGCAGTCTTAAAAACTAATTACTCCAGTATGGTCTGGCGTAATTAGAAAATGTGCATTAGAAACCACATTTTCTTTTTCAGACATGGATGACTGTTTTCAGTGCCCATCAGACCAGTATGCAAACAATGTTCAAGATGCATGCATTTCGAAAAAGTTAAACTTCTTGTCTTATGAGGAACCTTTGGGAATCAGTCTGGCTATATTTGCTCTATTATTTTCTTTCATCACAGTTCTAGTGCTAGGAACTTTTGTGAAGCACCGCAACACACCTATCGTCAAAGCCAACAATGAGAGTCTCTCCTACATCCTTCTAGTTTCCCTCCTCTTCTGCTTCCTTTGTGTTTTTCTGTTCATTGGCCAACCTGGGAAACTGACATGTCTGCTTCAACAAACTGCTTTTGCCATCATATTCTCTGTATGCGTTTCCTGCGTGTTGGCGAAAACCATATTGGTTGTTCTAGCTTTCAAGGCTAACACGCCTGGGTCCAAGATGCAGAAATGGGTAGGGAAGAGACTAGCTGCCACCATTGTTATTTTCTGCTCCTTGATTCAAGCCGCCATTTGTACTGTGTGGTTAGCAAGTTCTCCTCCATTCTTAGATATGGAC
Source organism: Anolis apletophallus (assembly GCA_030556195.1). Lineage (NCBI taxonomy): Eukaryota > Metazoa > Chordata > Lepidosauria > Squamata > Anolidae > Anolis > Anolis apletophallus. The sequence goes on along the minus strand of JARBWK010000008.1, from coordinate 139,939,066 downwards.
ATGTATTCAGTAACTGAAGATATCATTGTGGGATGTAAGCAAGGTTCATTCACCATGTTTTATTGTGCCCTGAGTTACATGGGTTTTTTGGCCATTGTAAGCTTCGGTGTGGCTTTTTTAGCCCGAAAGTTGCCAGACAGTTTCCATGAAGCCAAATCTATTACCTTCAGCATGCTGGTCTTCTGCAGTGTGTGGCTGTCTTTTGTTCCTACCTACCAGAGTATCAGAGGGAAGTACATGGTGGCTGTGGAAATCTTCTCTATCTTGGCTTCCAGTGCTGCATTACTGGGTTTCATATTTTTCCCCAAATGCTACATCATTGTGCTAAGGCCTGAGTTGAATAAAAGGAGAAATTTAGGAAGAATATAATATGGGGCAAGAATATTTAACCTGTTCTATAGGTTGATATTTTTGATGCTATTGTTTTAAAATCGTTTCCAACTTATGGTGAACCTAAGAATAACCTATCCTGGTGTTTTCTTGGCAAGAGTTGCTCAGGGGATGGGTTGCCTCTGACTTTTTCCCAGGTAAAGAGAGGTTGATTTGCCCAAGTTACTCAGCAGGTTTTCATGCCCAAGTTTGAACTCTGGACACCAAAAGTCATAGTCCAATACTCAAATGACTACAGAGTACTGGCTCACTCAACCTAAATTGTTGCAAATAAGTTATAACTAAATACAGATGTGAAAAACTAAAATCAATGTCTAATGATCTCCTTTCAAGACTAATTAAACCTGAGGACTGTGTTAATGACGGTTACTTAGATATGTAACACAGAGGAATACGCTCTCAGCATTTGGGTATTTCACTCTATTCAGTTTGGCTCTGTGTATATTAGAAGCAGTCAAAAGGGTCTTTGGTCATATTCCACATATAGATCAATATGGAAAAGGATTAATATTAAATTATGAGAATGAAAAATATTATAGCAATGATGAGTTTAATTATAACATGTCAATGCAGTCTTACCCTGTCTAGATGCCAATGCAGCACAGTGTGGCAGAGGGCTTGGCCAGATGCATTTGGCCATCACAGTCAATCCAACTGGCCCTGGCTTAAGCAGCCAATGTAGGCTGGTCCTCAGACAAAAAGAATCGCACTATAGAAGCCAAAAGAGTTTCTAATAGATCTGCTATTCAATTGATCTATTAAAGTATATCTATTGAATCAGTAGAAACTGATAATTTAAAACTTTAGCAAGCTCATTCAATACAGTTAATTTATTCTTGTGAGAGTGTATAATTAGATTTAGACCTTTGCTTCCTAATTACCAATGTAGCTCATTGGTCATTTGCAATGCTTTCCTATGTTCTTTGTTTTGATCCTGTTACATATCACACCAGATTTGGTGACTGGGCCAAGCTCACCAGTCAAATTTTATGATTCAATATGGGAAGTCCTAGATCTTAAACTAACAGTAACTGCAACATCACACCCACACTTGACCAGATGTTTTTGTCTAAATAGTAGACATATACAAATGGACCAAAAGGCATTCCATTTTTGGGCCCGTTTTGTCTGACCCCTCATTTAATTTACCAAAAAGTCACTCGAAAGTGGAGGGATGTTGCCATTTCATTTGGCAGAGATTCAGCCCATTGGCTACAATGGGAAACTTTAAAGGGTAAATCCTTGGTCATTTTAAGGCCTATGTACATGAAACCTACCACAGTTGTAGACCCCCATTTACAACTGCAGGCCTACAAAGTTTCAAAGCAATTCTCCAATCCACTGATTTTTAAAAGAATTATTTTAAGTTTTAACCATAACATTTTAAAAAATAAAACACACCGCAAGAGAGAATTCTGGGAATTGTAGTTGCTGGTTATGTCCATTCTCAGCCAATAAGAGCATGGATACCACCAGGTTTTTTATTGGCTGAGAGACACACAGAGAGAAAAACTTCAACTCGCATCATGCTTCAAGATGAACTTTTCAATGACCATCCTATGCTAGTATCACTGGGAAAGTGAATTCTCAGGACCCTCTCTGGAGCAGGAGGTAACTTTTGAAGAAAAATGGAGGTTCTGTCAGGGAGAGAAAAAGACGCTACAGATCCCCTTGCTTCGGATATTTTGTGGACTCTTCCCAAAAGTTTCGGCTCTCTGAATCTGCTTTGCTGGTCTTCTCATCTCTTTCTTTCCCTTGTTATTTTTGGAAATTAAATGAAAACATCCCTCCCTACGGATGCGGTGCTAATTACCATGGACGTAACATCTCCTTATACCAGCATTCACGTGTCAGAGGCACGTTTAGTATGTAAGAACAAATTTGATTCGAGAACCATCTTAAATCCCCCTACACATTTTCTGTTAGATCTGTTAGACATAATCCTGGAGAACAACTATTTAAAATTTGATGGCCAATTTTACCTTCAAATTCAAGGTGTAGCCATGGGTAGCTCAATTGCTCCTTCCATTGCCAATTTATTCATGGACGATTTGGAAATGAAATCTATTTTGATCTCCATACAGAATCCCGTCTTTTGCCATACGATCAAGTACTTTAGGTACATTGATAACGTATTTATCATCATGAATAATCTACAATATGCACAGGACTTATTGACATGGGCCAACACCATTCACCCGGACATTAAATTTACTGGACATATTGACACAAATAGCATTCAGTACTTAGATGTTTTGGTTACTAAACTGAACAGTAGGCTAGTGGTCAATAATTACCAAAAACCAACAGATCAAAACTCAATTCTTCATTATTCTAGCTTTCATTCACCATCTTTAAAGAATAATTTACCTTATTGTAGCAACCCAGTTCTCTTTTGTGCCTGGGGGGCAAGGGGCAGCACCGGGGGTCCCACTTGCATTGGAGCCAGCCGAAGCTGATGAGGAAATGCAGGAAGGGGTTAATGAGTTAGCTGGGCCTTCCTCTCCCACCAAGAGCTTGGCTTGATGATGGATTTATTCTCAAATACTAAGAATCAAATGTAATTGTACACTGCAACAAGATTTTGAATATATTTTAACATCAGTAAAAAAAATCAATTCATAGCCAAGGGCTATCCAGATCATCTTACTAATAATGACATCATCAGAGCATCCAAAGTTTCACGCACCACTCTTTTGGCAGACAAATCCGTGCCCACAGACAACAGATTGGTCTGGCCCTTGACATTAACCAATCTCTCTAGACAGGTCGTTAAAACTGTAAAAAAATTATTGGCAACTCATAGGGGACATACAAGGCTGTGAAAAACCTCCCATGATAGTACACAAAAAGACACAAAACTTGAGAGACATGTTAGTACACTCATGATTACCAAATTATGGGGATTAGGCCTAATTTAATAAGAAATTTTCCTTGTCACCATTGCGCCATATGCCCTTAATTTATTCAAACGAAGGTTTTTCAAAATGCCAAACTAGTAGTATTTATCAACTGCAACATTTGGTATGTGCACCACCAAAGGTGTCATTTATTTCATTATCTTTCCCTGCTCCCTGAGGTACGTCGGGCAGACCAGCAGACAAATTAAACTCCGTGTCATTGAACACAAGAGTAAAATTAGGAATCAGGCCATTGACTCTAGCCCAGGGGTGGACAACCTACGGCCCACGGGCTGGATGCGACCCGGAGCCAATTCTGTCCGGCCCAGGGAGAAGGGCGTCGAGGGCGGGGGCAAGAGGAAGGGGTGCCGCCATTGCCATCTCATCACGGGCTCTGTGGAGCCTGTGTCAGCAGACAGGCTGGAGGAGCGGCGGCGGCTTTGGAGTGCCTGCAATCCCTGGAGGCAATCCAGGCCTGCAGCGGGAGCATTCGGTGACCTACAGTGGCTGATCGCCCTGGCGACCTGGAAGACTTGATCGTCTTCCAGGTCACCAGGGTGATCAGCCGCCTCAGATCGCCGGCTGCTCCCCCTGCAGGCCCGGATTGCCTCCAGGGATGGCAGGCACTCCATAGCAGGGCGATCCGCTGGGGAACGGCTGGGGGCGAGAGCGGGTGGAGGCCTGCAGCCTCCGATTGTCTGCTGCTCTGCTCTCCTCTGCTGCCGTAGTGGCTGGGCCCACTTTGCCATCCTCTGGGCTAGGTCCATTGGGGCAATCCATCTTGGTTCGCACATTGTCTTCTTGAATTTAATTTAATTTAATTTTAGGGTTTTTATTATTATTTTATAATAATTTTATAATTATAAAATAATATAATAAATAATATATTATATTATAATTTCAATATATTATAATGTCTATACATATATACTATAATATAATAATTATATTAATACTAATAATATATGAATATTTCTTGATATATTAATATGTTAATATTAATGATGTGTAATATATAGTAAATATAGTAAATAAATAAATAAATAAATAAATAAATGATGTAGATTAGAATGTAGTTCCTCCTTCAGGTGCGGCCCTCCATAATATTTTTGGCTCTTGTGTGGCCTCTTGGAAAAAATAATTGCCCACCCCTGCCCTAGCCTGTACAAATATTTCAATGTCATGAACCGTAGTCCTGAATCGTTCCAGGTCCTTGTTTTAGAGGTAGTTACATCCTCCCCAAACACAGATTTATCCACTAGACTACAACAACATGAAGCCTTCTGGATTTTTACTCTTAAAACTGTGCATCCTAAGGGTTTAAATGATTCCATTTCATTTCAGTGTTTCGTGTGAGCTGGTACATGCATCTTTAAACAGGTTTTTCTCATGAGTAACTTGCAATTGAGGGCTGTGATAAAGCCACACTGGTAGCTATACTGGCCCTCTTTAAATTTTTCACCATACACTTCAAAATTTCCTCTATATACTGGAATTTCCACCTGCCTCTCCTGTGCTTGCTATGGAAGCAAACTAAGAGCAAAGCACCTTTGCAGGAATATTTATGTGAATATTTTTGGTTCCTGTCTTCTATGCTTTCACTACATGTGGTAATTTTGTTAACCACTCATGTGTGTTCCCTGTAGGTTCACAGATCTCTGCCTTCATTGAAGTATCAAATGTACTTTCACTATTTTACCTGCCCCACACACCCAACTGCACAAATTAGCTAGTCCATTGTCCACTTGAAAATAGCTATCACCTTTGAGTTTTTAGAAAAACTCAATTAAATTATAGGAATACTTACACATGTCGAATTGCAGTTTGAATGGTGATAAAATATTGTAAGAATGTCGAATTGATATCTGATGGTACTTACCTGTTGATACTAGAACACACCGCATTGATGGTATATCCAACATAATATATTGAAAAATCAAATGAAAGACAAGTGTCATAAGTCATATTCTTTATTGATACTCACAGTAATTGCTTCCTGCTATTTTGTGTAGATTCTCAATAAAACTCAGAACTTGCAAATGGGTCTTACTCTTCTATGTGACTGTTAGGATGAGCTTTGATGTGAAGTTCTGAGGAGTTGAGCCAACTTCAATGGGCAGGATCCTTCGTCACACCTTTTAGTGACTATTTCTTCTCTAGTTCCTGGCCCTACAACATATAACATTTCTGAGCCTGAAACCATTCTTCTCGGTTATGTGAAGATATTTATTTATTTATTCATTTACTACACTTATATACCGCCCCTCTCAGCCCAAAGGCGACTCAGGGCGGTTCACAATTGGCAACAATTTGATGCCTCCACAACTATAAAATGCAAGTTAAATACAGAAATGATTAATCTGTTTTTAACTTGCACTTTACAAGTTACATCATTTCACATTGAGCATGAAGAAGAATAAACTAATTTATAAATAATTTACTCCCTTTTCCTTCTGTATTTACATCATTCTTCCATTTGTGGGGGATGAGAAGTCTTCAATGTTGATAAATTATAGATTGCTAAATTATAAATAACTTTTTTGAGATGAGGTTTACTTGGGAGGGAGATAAATGGAAGAAATGCATCAATCTCTATATGGACAAACGGAGACTTTTCAATCATCTGTCAAATGATTCACCCATTTGTCTACAACTGTGTTCTTCTTTCTCAAACTCACACTTTCTTTGTTCAAAAGTGACAAATTCCATGGGACTATGGTGTCTACATCAAAGGAAGTCATATTCCCATTCTATTCTGCTTTGGTTAGACCTCAATTGAAATTATACTGAGTGCCACAATTCAAGAAGGATATGGGCCAGCTGGAACATGTTCAGAGAAGGATGACCAATATCATCAAAGGCCTGGAAGCCAAGCCCTCTGAGGTGCAAATTAGGGAGCTGGGTATGTTTAGCTGGGACAAGAGATGGCTAAGAGACAATGTGATAGCAATGTTTAAATACTTGAAAGCATGGCATGTTGAAGATGGAACAAGCTTGCTTTCTGCCACTCCAAAGACTAGGACACAAAGCAATAGATTCAAATTACAGGAATGGAAATTACACCTAAACGTTAGGAAGAACACTATGATGGTAATAGCTGTTTGACAGCGGAGTACACTGTCTTAGTGCAGTTTTCTTCCTTGGAATTTTTATACAGAGACTAGATGGCTAGATGGCTCCCTGGGCTGTGGTGAGGAATTGCAGCTTTCACACTTTCTCAGAGCAAGTTATTAGTGGCAGCACAATGCATCTGTTTAGTGAAGCTGCAGCACACAAGTGAAACTCACATTCCATGTTGTAAGTAGCCAGTTGATACACATTACCATCTGCCTAGAATTCTATACAGTGCAATCCTGGTATCCACAGGACTGGCACCCGAAGTTTCACCTACTCAGTTGATTTTATTGAATTTGAAGAGGCCCAAATGGAGGGCAAAAGAGAGAAGCGCGTCAAGAGGAAGGCACATCAAGCCAACCCTGACCAAGACAACCTTCGATCTGGAAACTGATGTCCACACTGTGGAAGAATGTCTAGATCAAGAAATAGGTCTCCATAGTCACTTATGGACCCACCGCCAAGACCCTACACTTGGAAGGTCAATCTACTTGGACAGAGTGATCGCTGTTGATCTGCAGTTTCACCTACACTGTGGCCTGTAGCCCGTGGGAGGGGGGGGGCTTGAGGGGCTTCAGCCTCCCCATCACCATCCCCCTTCCCTGAAATTCTCAGGGTGGTTTGCGAGGTGGCTTTACTGGTAAATTATTTAAACGTTTATGTTTATTCATATCATGATCTGATAACCATGCTCAATATATCCCATATGCATGGGGGTATTGGGATAACAATACAAAAGGTTTGCTAGGGTAGACCCCCTCTCACTCAGACTCAGCCCCCACCCCCCCACCCCCGAATCAAAATCCTGGCTACAGTACTGCCTACACAGTGGATTCTATGGTATGCTTCTTTCAGAAGTTACCATAGAGTCACTCTAGACGACTTAAAAAATTCCCAGGAAATTTTAGATCCTCCTAGATAGCCTTCTAATCAAGGTGAAAGAAGAAAGTGCAAAACCTGGGTTGCAGTTAAACATTAAAAAACCAAGACTATGGCAACCTGACTGATTGATAACTGGCAAATAGAGGGAGAAAACATGGAGGCAGTGACGGACATTGTATTTCTAGGTGCAAAGATTACTGCAGACGCAGACTGCAGCCAGGAAATTAGAAGATACTTACTTCTTGGGAGGAGAGCAATGACAATCTTGATAAAATAGTGAAGAGTAGAGACATCACACTGGCAACAAAGATCCATATAGTCAAAGCAATGGTATTTCCCATAGTCACCTATGGATGTGAGAGCTGGACCTTAGGGAAGGCTGAGTAAAGGAAGATAGATGCTGTTGAACTGTGGTGTTGGAGGGAAGTTCTGAGACTGTCTTGGACCACGAGAAGATCCAACCAGTCCATACTTCAGGAAATAAAGCCTGACAGTTCATTAGAGGGAAGGATAGTAGAGGCAAAGATGAAGTACTTTGGCCACATCATGAGAAGAAAGGAAAGCTTAGAGAAGAGAATGATGATGGGGGAAATGGAAGAAAAAAGGAAGAGGGGCTGACCAAGGGCAAGATGGATGGATGGTATCCTTGAAGTGACTGGCTTGACTCTGAAGGAGCTGGGGGAGGTGACGGCCAACAGCTCTGGCAGCTCTGGCGTGGGCTGGTCCACGAGGTCACGAAGAGTCGGAAGCGACTGAACGAATGAACAACAACAAAGGTAATTCTATGATTACTTGGAAGTAAGCATAGACAATCTTTTCAACAGGGTTTGAAATTATCCACAGTTTGCTGTTTTCATTATAAACTAGCTTGGGGACCCGGCCCTGCCCGGGTTATTTGTGAAGCGCAGCAGGATGTAGAGTGGGTCCTGGGGGCTCTGTGTGCCAAGTTTGGTCTTGATCCATCATTATTGGGAGTTGCAGTGGTATCATGAAATTACTGAAGGTAGTGCAAGTCCCATCATCTCTGTCCCCCCAAGTGTAGTAGGATGTAGATTGGGTCATGGGGGCTCTGTGTGCTAAGTTTGGTCTGTATTGGTGAATGGATGAGGGATGCATTCTTTTTCGGAAGTGAGTTAAGGTACTTCAAGTCCCATCATCCGTGGTCCGTCTCACAGTAAACTGCACCAGGCTGTAGAGTGGGTCATGAGGGCTCTGTGTGCCAGATTTGGTGTTGATCAGTCATTGGATTAGGTTTGTAGCAGGATTGGGAAGTGAGGGAAGGTACTGCAAGTCCCATCATCCATGTTCTCTTCCCCTCCAAACTTCAGTAGGATGTAGAGTGGGTCACTGGGGCTCTGTGTGCCAAGTGTGGACTTTCTCGATGTTTTTTGGGGGCCACAGTGGTCTGTGGGAACAGAGGGGTGTGAAAATACTACAAATTCCATCATCCATTGTCAGTCCTCCCCGAACCTCAACAGGACGATAAGGCAGTCATGGGGTTATGTGTGGCAAGTTTGGTCTCAATCAGTGATTGGATGAGGGTCACAGCAGACTTGGGAAGTGAGTAGAGGTACTTCAAGTCCCATCATCCATGGTCCACCCTCCTCCAAACTGCACCAGAATGTAGAGTGGGTCATGAGGGCTCTGTGTGGCAAGTTTGGTGTCGATCAATCATAGGATTAGGTTTGTAGCAGTCTTGGAAAGTGAGGGAAGATACTGCAAGACCCATCATCCATGTTCTGTCCCCCTCCAAACTTCAGTAGGATGTGGACTGGGTCACTGGGGCTCTGTGTGCCAAGTGTGGTCTTTATCAGTGTTTGTTGGGGGCCACAGTGGTCTGTGGGAACAGAAGGGTGTAAAAGTACTACAAATCCCATCATCCATTGTCAGTCCTCCCCCAAACCTCACCAGGACGTGAAGGCAGTCATGGGGGTTATGTGTGCCAAGTTTGGTCTCGATCAGTGATTGGATGAGGGTTGCAGCGGACTTGGGAAGTGAGTAGAGGCACTTCAAGTCCCATCATCCATGGTCCACCCTCCTCCGAACTGCACCAGGACGTAGAGTGGGTCATGGGGGCTGTGTGTGCTGAGTGTGGTCTGTATTGGTCCTTTTTGGTGGCCTCAGTGGTCTGGTGGGAACCAAAGTGTTGGAAAGTACTACAAATCCCATAATCCGTGGGTCATGTCCCCGACCCGCACCAGGACGTAAAGGGGTTAGGGGTTATGTGTACCAAGTTTGGTGCAGGTCCATCACCCGCGCTGGTCGCTGTGGCCTGTGAAAGTGGCTGCCACATATCCCCCCTGGCCTGTGAAAGTGGCTGCCACATATCCACCCTGGCCTGTGAAAGTGGCTGCCACATATCCACCCTGGCCTGTGAAAGTGGCTGCCACATATCCGCCCTGGCCTGTGAAAGTGGCTGCCACATATCCGCCCTGGCCTGTGAAAGTGGCTGCTTCCGCCCTTCTGCCCTCCCGCCCTCCGCATACACACATACAAACATTCCGTTTTATAAAGGTATACAGATAACAACAACAACAACAACACTATATTTATAGCCTGCTCTCTCTCTCCAAAGGGACCCAAAGCAGTTTCCAAAATATAACAAAAATGTGTACATCATTTGGTATGGAGTTCATACTGTAGTCAACAAAGGAAATTAAAGTCACCTTGCCCATAACTTACTTGTTCTCCCAAAAACTGATATCAGAGAAAACTTTTGCTGGGATGAGATTAACATGTTTTCTTTTCTTACAGACTCTACAATTCAAAGCAAGTAATTTTCTCCCCTCCATAATTACTTCTGTTTTCCTGTCCCTAAAGAGTTACAGTGGTGATGCAAACAATTGTTATGGAAGACCTACTGTTCATATCCCCTCTACCCTCTATCAAAGTGAGCTATAGATACACACAGTGCTTTCGGTCGTGATACTGCTTCGTGACACCTCACCATTCTGGCTTTGAATCGGCACAGGAAGAATCAGTCAATCCAGGTTTTCCTAGACAGAGGTGCTAGAATGCCATTGTGGAAAGAGACAGGTTACATGCATTTAATATTGTCTTGGAAGATTAATGTATTTGTGGTATTGCTGTTAATGTTAATGCCCCAAGTGATTGGACAGAACTGCAGTGTTCAATGTTCCATCAGAGAACCCATCCTTACACAACATCAGTATTATCTTCCTGGGGAAGTCATCATTGGTGGAATCATGTCTCAGCTGTACTTACAGTATGACACAAGACTATTTCTAACACATCCATCTAAAGAACCTATTATAAATTCCCTGTAAGAATGGCCTTGGTATTTCATTATATCATCCGTTTATATTGTGTTTTAAATGTATGATATATTTATGATGAATGTTTTAATGTTTACGTTTTTATTGGGTTGATTTGAATGCATGTTTTTATTTATCGATATGTGTATGTATATTCGGCATGGAATTGTTGCCTTTGTGAGGCCTTTCTGAGTCCCCTTCAGGGTGAGAAGGGCAGGGTACAAGTGTGGTAAATAAATAAATAATTTTCAATTAGCCTGCTAATGTATGCTCATAGCAATGTAAATGAACCCAGACTAAAGCAATTGATTATTTTGACATAATTTAGACCCCCAACCATAAAATTGTTTTCATTGCTGCTTCACAACTGTAATTTTTGCTACTGTTGTGAATCATAATGTAAATATATGATAAGCAGGATGTATTTTCATTCACTGGACCAAACTTGGCACAAATACCCAATATGCCCAAATTTCAATACTAGTGGGGTTAGGGGCAGGGATTGATTTTGTCATTTGGGTATTTTAGTTGCTGGGATTTATAGTTCACCTAAAGTCAAAGAGCATTCTGACCTCCACCAATGACGGACTTGAACCCAGTTTGGCACACAAAACTCTCATGACCAACAGAAAATACTGGAAGGGTCTGGTGGGCATTGACCTTGAGTTTTCAAGTTATAGTTCACCTACATCCAGAGAGCAATGGGAACTCAAGCAATCTGAACCAAACTTGGCACGAATGTGAACTGAACACTTGTGGAGTTTGGGGGAAATAGACCTTGACATTTGGAAGTTATAGTTGCTGGGATTTATAGTTCACCTATAATCTTCTGAATCCCACAAATGATAGAATTGGGCCAAACTTCCCACACAGAACCTCCATGACCAACAGAAAATACTGCTTTTTCTGATGGTCTTTGGCAACCCCTCTGACACCCTCTTGCGACCCCCTAGGAGTCCCGACCCCCAGGTTGAGAAACACTGTGTTAGTGAGACTATACTTGTAGTACGGTGCCGCAAAGTACAATACATCCAAGCTTAATTTTTCACATTCCTGTTAATAATAGTCTAATATTCATTTTTGGCTTCTATTCTGTAAATGCACACATTGAAATGTCTCATTTAGGATTTTTGTTCCGAATAACTAGGCCTTGTGTATGCTAACCTATTATAATTGTTTTGAGTTTCTTAGAATATGCTGTCCTTATATTCAAGAACTGGGTCAAATTATATTGCAACCGGGGGGTGGGGGGTGGATTGGAATACTGAAATCCTTTATTTATTGACTAGCTGTACCCGTGCACACATTGCTGTGCCATAGTCTGTGGCTAACCCCTTCTACCCACATGGTGGCAAAGCACAATCAAAGGACTCTTGACAGATGGCCATTTTGCCTCTTGTTGATAACATTAAGAGACCTTTAGCAGTTTGCTCAGGATGAGTTGGGATTTGTATCTTCCTTTTGTTGTATTGTAGTCCTGTCCCACTGTATTCCTAGGCCATGGCATGAAGGGAAATGCAAGCAGCACCCAATTTCCAAGGTCCAGTATTCTCTATTGCTCAAGTTTAGTTCAATTCTATTGCTGTTGGGAGTTGAAAATGCTATAAATCCCAGCAGCTACAACTCCCAAATGACAAAATCAATCCTCCACAACTCCACCAGTGTTCAACTTTGGATATATTGAGTATTTGGTCCAGATCCAGGGTTGTTTGGGTTCAGAGTGCTTTCCAAATGTAGGTGAACTACATCTCCCCTAAATCACTGTCAATTCCTCCCAAACCCCTCCAGCATTTTCTATTGGTCATAGGGGTTATGTGTGCCAAGTTTGTTCCAGATCTGTCATTCATGGGGTCTTGGCTGTGGAAGTCAGAGCTGAATTGGTTGAAGGTACTGCAAATCCCATCATCCGTTGTCCATAATCCCATAAACATTTTTTTTGTGATTAACCACTATGCTTTAATTATGTTCAATTTGTAACAATGAAAACATATCCTGCATATTAGGTATTTGCAATTGAATTTTTAAGAGTAGCAAAATTATTTATGAAGTAGCAACGAAAATATGGTTGGGGCTCACCACAACATGAGGAACCTTATTTAGGGCTCACAGCATTAGAAAGGTTGAGAACCACTGCATTAATACATATATCTTTCTGTTTAATTGCTATTAATTTAAAAAAAATAATTTCTAGGGGGGCGGTGATTCAAATTTTTTCTGGAAAGGGGGCAGTAGGCCAAAAAAGTTTGGAAACCACTGGTGTAGACAGTTAAAGTGGTGCCAATTCTATAGTGTAGCTCAGTGTTTCCCAACCTTCCCAAAATGACAGAAAATGACACTCTGAGGCAGAGAGCTCCACTGCTGAACAGCTCTCACAGTGAGGAAGTTCTTTCTAATGTTCACCCTCCTACTACACAGACATGCTTCCCTGTGATCTTTGCTTTTCTTGCTACACTGTTGAGCTCTCTCTCTCTTTCTCTCTCTCTTTCTCTCTCTCTGGCCAGCTGGGAGAGGCCGCAGCACGGCTCTGCCGAGGAGAGCCCTTCCGCCTCGGTGGGAAACGGCCTCTCCCACCCGGGCCAGGAAGGCGCGCAGCAGGGGCCTCCCGGGCAGCCTTGGAAGGGCTCTCCTCGGGCCTCCGCCACGCCTGGGTGAGGTCTAGGCCGCGCAGGCCCACCGTGCGAGGGAGGGGGCCAGTGAGGGAGGTGGAGGTGGCGGCGAGATGCGCTGCTGCTTCTGCTTCCTCCTCCTCCGCCCCTCCTCCCCCTCTTCCTCGTCGCTGGCTCCACTGCCGCCTGGGCCTTCCCCGCCCCCAGCTCGGCCTGCTCCTACCAGGGCCTTCTGGCAGCTTCTCTCCTTCCCCGCCCCCGGCTTGGCCTGCTCCTCCTTTCTCCTCCGCGCGTGGTAGGTGGTTATTTTCAGTTTGGGAGGGGGGAGGAGAGGAGCGTAGGTGCCATTTTTTTGTCTGGCGCAGGGGGTTATGGGAATTGTAGTCCCAAACGTTTTTCGGTTATTTAAGTGTGTTGTCTTTAATTTGGGGGCGGGGGGTTTAGCTGGAAACTTAGCGAGTAGGGTTCTGAGTCTATGTGGGCTAGTTTAGTGTTTCTGCCTAGCATGGTTTTGTTGCCTATATTCTTATAATAACGGATGTAGCATTTTTATATATAGATTTATTGTTTTGCTTTGTACATGTTATTTACTCCTTTATTTAAGAACATGTAATACTTTTGCCATTTGCCATGAGATGGTAGAGTTTAAGCACTCAGCAGGATAACATTTTCTTATGAAAATATAATATTGTAAAAAATTCATTCATCGGGATAGTTTTTAACAGATTTGATCAAATAATACTACTACTTTATTTGTATCCCGCCACCATCTCCCTGGAGGGATTCAGGGCGGCATTTGGTGTGGTTTGACAGACGTTACCATGCATTTCCTTTTCAAAACCTGCAGCAGAAATAATAGGAGTAAAAATATATATGGAACAATAGAATTTGAGAGATGCTCACGTACTTATAGTAACATCCAAAGTCATGCTAGACTTTGGAAGAGGCATGTAGTTAAACAGGAACAATTACTCTCATTTGAAGATGATAATTTATATTGTAAATCCCTTCTTACAGGCTAATCACACACCTCTATCAGCACATCGTGGCCTTTGTGTTTGCTGTCAAGGAGATCAATGAAAATGAACACCTCTTGCCCAATGTCACCCTGGGTTTCCACATCTATAACAATGGTTTCAGTGGAAGTTGGTCCTTTCTTGCGGCAATGGAACTGTTGTCTAGAGGGCACCAATTCATTGCCAATTACAAATGTGGCATTGAGAATCTCCCAGCAATGGTGATTGCGGGGCCAAACACTGACTATTGTCTTCACATGGCAACAATCCTGTATATATACAAGATGTCACAAGTAAGACCTCTACAAAGCATAGGTCTTTCTTTCTCCAGACGTTTTAAACAGATTCTCTCTCTCTCTCTCTCTCTCTCTCTCTCTCTCTCTCTCTCTCTCTCTCTCTCTCTCTCTAATTCTTATATTGCAAAACATGAAGGATATAAATGAGTAAAATGCTATTAATACTAATATCAATGCATATGAAATGTTGAAACTTCTTCATCACACTAGAGAATGAATCCACTTTAAATCCAGTTTCTGCCTCCTACAGAATTCTGGAGTTTGTAGTTTAGTGAGTGGGATGGCATGACTGGGCCTTTGGGAAAACTATATTGTCTGGCGTTACTCGGGGGCTATCTGATACCTTCTGTTAAGAGGCACTTTAGGCAAGGTGAAAAGATAACCAAATGAGCTTACTGAAACAAGATGAATAAAGGGTTAACTCCACCCAGGACTATCATAAGGTAACTTAAAACAACACATTACAAAAGGAGATTTGTAATGCTGGTTGTAGTCATCTCTCTGGAATCTTCTGCCTCTGATGCAAAACAATGGATTACAAGTTGTTGCTTATAAACTGTCTTAATCTTCTTTCTTGTGAAGCTTAGGCTGGCCAAAAGTTTCTGTTGTCCTTTGGACTGATGATATAAAATACTGCTAAATACAGCAGGTGCTGAGAATGCCTGTTTGGATTGCTTCAGTCTAGGATTTCCAGACAATGTCCCAAGCCTCTAGTGGCTGTAGAAAAAGGAGGAGTCCAGCAAGAGAGCTGTAATACAGGGAAATAGTACAGAGCAACTAAGACTGGTCTCTGGGGGGATTTTAAGCTCCACCCAAAAACTAATACAAAAGAAGGTCTCTACACTATTGGAAAGGCCTATAAACAGGTGGAACTAAAGCAGAGGAGATAAGGCAGAGCTAAGACTTCATAGTGAAGCTGTTAAAGGTGCCTCCCTAAACTACAAACCCCAGAATTCTCCAGGAGGCAGCAACTGGATTTAAAGTGGATTCATTCTCTAGTGTGATAAAGTCTTTAATCAGATCCTTTGTGTTTAATCATACAAAATATAGAAATAATTTCCAATTGAATCCTCAAAGACAAATAATTTGTGACCTATGTCAAATATGACTACATTGTTCATGTTTAGGTAGTGAAGTCCACAAGAGAAATTAGAGACATAGACTGTAGGGGAAAATATAATCCTCTGAAGACTTTCATGCAATTTGGAGACTTGCTTAAAATAGTTGCACATTTATAACAGTTTTTCTAGGGAGGGTAATGGGTTCAAATTGTTGATAATATTTAGTAGACATTATGCCTTGATGTGTATGTACTTTATCATAACTTGCAATGCTTTGGATTCGTTTTATACCTTGTATGATCTATGTCAAAATAGCAAATGTATACCTTGTATGATATATGTCAAACTGTCCGCAAATTTAAAATACCTCAGCTCCCAAAAATATCCAAATAGCAAATGTTGGGAGGTTTTTTTGCCATTTTATGTAAGAGATACCATGCTATTACTCCTTTGTATATAATGAGATTTAAGTATTCGTGGATTTTGAAATCTAATTATGATTCATATTTAATTGGTATTTATGTTTGATTGGGAGACCAACAATATCTGGAGGACCAGATATCCCCCCTCTCTGATATAAAGTCAATTTTAACAAAAATATATTTTACAAAAGTAGTGTAAACATTCCTATGCATTAACATAAATAAAAATAATATTTCATTAACCTAATATAATGGTTGAAGAAATTAGAAACTTTTGATTCATATTTAATTGGTATTTATGTTTGATATCACTTCAATTCCTCTTTATTTTTAATCTCCTTATAGCTCATCTTTGGATCATCTCCTGGGGTGAATAATGAAGTCCAAAGCCATTTCTTCCACCGCATGTTCTCAAACATTGGTTATCAGTACGAAGGGCTTGTCCAGCTACTTTTGCATTTCAACTGGATATGGATTGGAGTAGTTTCTATAGGTGATGATACCGGAGAGGGATTTGTACAAAATGTTCTTCCCACATTTGCTCAGAAAGGAATTTGCTTTCAATTTATAGCAAGGTTGCCCCAAGTTACCTTTCCTGATGCACTTGATGAATTAATATCAGGATATCTTGAAATGATCAAGATTATTATTCAAAGTACTGCCAATGTGGTTGTTGTGCATGGTGAAATCCATACTATTATGACAATAATATTCATGGAAAATATTGCAACATCGGCTGGTACACCCCTGCAAAGCACGCCAAAAGTGTGGGTTATGACAGCTCAGATGGAGTTTTCATCAGTTTCTCATAATAGAGACATAAGTATACATTTCCTTCATGGGGCTATATCTTTTGCAGTTCATTCAAAGGAACCTTCAGGATTCAGACAGTTTCTACAGACACGAAACCCTTCCTTAGAAAAAGAAGACAAGTTTCTGTGGGCTTTCTGGGAAGCTGCGTTTAACTGTTCCTTGTCTGATGAGGAAGATAAGACACCCTGCACTTGGAAGGAGAAGATAGAGACCCTTCCTGTCTCTGTTTTTGAGATGAGCATGACCAGCCATAGCTACAGTGTCTACAATGCTGTCTATGCAGTTGCACATGCTTTGCAAGCCATGTATTCATCCAAATTCAAGTGCAATCCAGTGCTGAATGGCGGAAGAGAGGAATTTAGGAATATACATCCATGGCAGGTACTCTCAGTAATACAGAATACTTTATTGTATTAATAGCACGTGTAACAATTTTTTTTTAAAAAAATGTTCCTGGTTAAAAATGTAATATCCTGTTTAATTGTGCGGTACTTACTTTGAAAGTAGTTGTTATACTTTAGAAACTTCATTTTTGCAGCTGTCACAAACTATGTTGAATTGATTGAGACTCCAAGAGATATTCATTGAAAATCTATTGCAAAATGTGCTGCAAGATATCCCGCAAAATCATATTTTTGTAGTTTAATAATTCACCATTGGGACCACCTTGACTTTGCAGTTCTATCTTTAAATCCTCATATCTTGTCAGCTTTTCCAGTTGCTTCCCATCAATTCTGCTGTCACCTGGGATTACAACATCAGCATCATATTGTTATTATTATTATTTGATACATAACAAGGTAAGTACACAGCAAACAAGATCATTACGCTGGCTTTTGATCATGTGTTGGACATTTCCCAAGTGTCTAGGACTGTGTGATGTATCGGCAAATAATGCGTGCAAATCTGACTAGAGTGGCCTTTTACAGCTGACAGATGGTAATTTTGTCAGTGCTGGGATCACGTTTACTGGCTTGTGCCAGACTCTTTGAAGTTCTATCTTTAAATCCTATTATTATTATTATCATTATTGCAAAGGCTGGATGGAGATCTGTTCAAGGTACTTTGATTCTGCCTTTCCTACATGGCAGAGAGGGGTTAGATTGGATGACCCCGGGGGCCTTCCACTTCCACATCTTCATTTTGAGTATTCTTTCTTTCTTTTTGCCCCACAAACAAGATATGTGCAGTGTGCATAGGAATTTGTTCATGTTTTCTTTTTTCAATTAGTTCACACAAACATTCTCCATCCATCTGCCACTGATCCAGCCTATATGTCAGTTTTTAAAATGCAATCCAGCTCCTAAATGTCCACAAGTTTATTGGGCCTCCACTAGAAACTAGTCCTTCAAAAAGGGTTTGGTGGCTTTCAAAGTTTGAGAATCCTTGCAGTGTTTTGTATTAAATTGTAAGGTAAAGGTGTTCTCCTGACATTAAATCCAGTCATATCCAACTCTGGGGGTTGGTGCTCATCTCCATTTCTAAGCCGAAGAGCCGGCGTTGTCCGTAGATGCCTACAAGGTCATGTGGCCAGCATGTCTGCATAGAGTGCCATTACTTTCCTGCTGAAGTGGTACCTATTGATCTACTCACATTTGCATTGTTTCGAACTGCTAGATTGGCAGAGCTGGGGTTAACAGTGGGAGCTCACCTCACTCCCTGGATTCGAACTGGTGACCTTCCAGTCAGCAAGTTCAGCAGCTCAGCAGTTTAATCCACTGCACCCCTGGAGCCTCCACATTAAATTATATCAATTGCTTTATGTGCAACATATATCAGCTTGGTACCACTCAAGATACTATCAATTAAAGTATGGGCACAAAGCTTTTAACAAGCCAGAGTTCAAGTGGAGATGTATGCCTTCATAAAAGTACTTACATATGTGAGAAATAGAATAAAGCAGTTCCATTTCATTCCTATTCAGCAAAATATTGTTGTAACGTGACTGCACAAGAGAGCTAGAAACATGATCATAGCACATCGGGATTTATGCTCATTGGGACCGATATGAAATGGGAGCCAATGTGTAATGGCTCAGTTGTGAAAAGGGACACCAGCAATAAAGTGCTGGTGCACACTGGTAGTGGTACTTAGTCCCTGATAGCACAAAACCTCATTTTGATCATCTGGGGAGGCCCTCCTCTCACTCCCGCCTTGTGGGAACGAGGGAGCGGGCCTTCTCTGTGGTGGCCCCTCAACTTTGGAACTTGGTACCCTGAGAGATTAGGCAAGCGCCCA
Source organism: Anolis apletophallus (assembly GCA_030556195.1). Lineage (NCBI taxonomy): Eukaryota > Metazoa > Chordata > Lepidosauria > Squamata > Anolidae > Anolis > Anolis apletophallus. Next base: position 139,920,053 of record JARBWK010000008.1, on the reverse strand, counting down.
CCCTGGTAGCCTTTAGGAAGAGCCTAAAAACCTGGCTGTTCCGCCCTGTCTTCGAGGAATGATCAACAAATCCCCTTACTTTGATCAACCCAATATAAAATGCCCTTTATCTCACCCTTCAGTTGAAATTAAACCCCATTGGTGGTCCCATCCGAACCTCCCACCAGATACATTACCCTACTATCCATCTCACCCAGGGTTTTAAAATCCTATCCGTTGTACTTGGCCTCAACCACTTGGCCCAATGTTTTGTTATTTATGTTTATACCTATACTTATTTCGCATTATTCTCATTTCATATATTTTATTGTATTTTATTTTATGTATTATTTTATGATTGTATGTTGCATTTGTTTTGCCTTGTTTTTTATAATACATTTTTATTATGTATTATTTCAGTTTACGTATTGATAAAAGGTTTTCTACTACCTAGATTCTACTACCTAGCGTTTTGCCTTGTTGTAATTGTTGAGCTTGGCCTCATGTTAGCTGCCTCCAAGTCCCCTTGGGGAGATGGAGGCGGGGTATAAATAAATTATTATTATTTTATATTTTCATTTTTCTGTGTGCCTGTTCATAATTTCCTTCATACTCTCATTTAGATCCACCAGTTTCTGAGAAGAGTCGCATTTAACAATAGTGCTGGGGAAGAGGTTTTCTTCAATCAAAATGGGGAATTATTAACACATTTCGATATTATCAACTGGGTTACATTCCCAAATGGGTCTTTTGATAGAAGAAAAGTTGGTACAATGGAACCTCAGGGTCCTGTAGACAGGATGTTCACCATTCAGGAGGATGCAATTGTGTGACCCCGCATCTTCAACCAGGTAAGTTCACTTTCACAGCAAAGCAATATACTTCTGCTGTGATGAAAACGGTTATTTAAAAGTTAGAGATGCCCTAATGACCTAAATGGATGGGCCTTGGGGGTCCCCTCCAACTCAATAGGGGAAGCATCTTAATTGGATGTCAAGAGAGTTTGGATGGTGCCTTTCTGCCTGGAAATAGGGGGCCAGTCTAGATCAGTGTTTCCCAACCAGTGTGCCGTGAGCTATCATCAGGTGTGCCATGGGAAATTGGAGATAGAAGAGAGAGAGAGAGCCCTCCTGTCCTACCGGGAAGCCCTAGTCGGGGCTCGATCCCTTGCCTGAGTCCCACAAACACAGCCTCCTTTTGGGAAGACTTGTGCCGCCAGACTCAACACTTGCCTTCTTGGGCTTCCTCTTCCCCTCCACTTCTTCCTTGGCCTCGGAAGGGTTTGAGCCGAAAGGCGGGGACTGCATCAGGCGGAAAGAGCCGCACTGAGAGAGAGAAGATCCTGGGATGGGACTTCCCCGGGTCCCCCGGCTGCCTGGGGGCGGATCTACACTGTAGCATTAATGCAGTGAGGCACCCCTTGGTCTTCTAGGGCTCACGGCTGGGGAATCCCGGGATTTGTAGTTTGGGGAGGCTCAGGATGGTGTCAAACTACCACTCCTGTGATTCCCTCACACTCAGCCAAGGCAGGTCAAGGGGTGTTCGGGACACAGGGTTGAGGCACCTTCAAGCAGGGGCCGAAAACTAACAGGGTTTGCTCACTTAAGGCAGGCGTGGGCCAACTTGGGCCCTCCCTCCAGGTGTTTTGGTCTACAACTCTCACCATTCTCCCTTTCTGTGTAGGCTATATGTGTTGTGTGTGTATATGCATATATGTACTGTTTATATACATATTAACTATATATATTACTGTGTTAGAGTGTCATTTCGTGTCATTTTGGTTGGTGGTGTGCCCCAGGATTTTGTAAATGTAAAAAATGTGCCGTGGCTCAAAAAAGATTGAAAAACACTGGTCTAGATATCCCTTGATGGTGTCTGTACTATGATTTCTATTCCTGGGTTATACAGTAAATGGCAGTTCCTAATTGGTTCTGTTAAAAAAAACATGGTGAAAGTTTATTGCACTGTAAAAACTTTGTCATTGTGCAGGGGACATCGCCCCATAGCACATTGTGCTTTGTTGAGCCTCCACCAATTTAACAAAGTTTCTACCTCAAAAACAATGTTTCTGGAGTAGAACAACTACTTTCAAATTAGAGACAACACAATTAAACAGGAAATAGCACTTTCATAGTAGGAACAGATTTTCTTTTTTATTTTCTTTTTTATATATATAATTTTTGTTGCACAAATTTTTAAGTATACATTTAATTAAAAGCATCCTATTTAATGGAATGGGGAGGGGGGAAAATAAGGAAAATTCGGATTTTCTTTATTATTAAACAAAAGTTAAATGTATTGCCGAAGGCTTACATAGCCAGAATCACTGGGTTGTTGTAGGGTTTTTTCGGGCCATTTTCAGAAACATTCTCTCCTGACATTTCAGAAACATTCACAACCTCTGAGGATGCCTGACATTTCACCTCAGCAGAATCTATGGCAGGCATCCAGTCAAAACCTCTGAAAAATAGTTGTTTATTAAAACTTTGAAAGTTAACCAAAAAAATCTGTAAATAAGTGAAGTGAAGGTAAAGGTTTCACCTTGACATTAAGTCTAGTTGAGTTCAACTCTGGGGGTGGTGCACATCTCCATGTCTAAGCTGAAGAACCATAGTTGTGCGTAGGCACCTTTAAGGCCATGTGGACGGCATGAATGCATGGAGCGCTGTTACCTTCCCGCAGAAGTGGTACCTACTGATCTACTCACATTTGCATTTTTTTCGAGCTGTTAAGTTGACAAAAGCTGGGCTTAACAGTGGGAGGCCACCCCGATCACTGGATTTGAACTGCCAGCCTTTTGGTCAGCAAGTTCAGCAGCTCAGCAGTTTAATCCACAGAGCCATCAGGGGGTTAAACTTTGAAAATTCACCAAAATTCCATGAATAAGTGAAACATTTTGAAATTTGGTGGCCTAATAGTGGTAAATGTGTTCTACCATTGTTGCAAGTGTCACCCCAATAGCTTTAAAAATGAGGGAGATAGGAGCCTCTGAATTTTCCCCAATTATAGTAATTTAATAATGCCCAATTACTGTAACAAAATAGTAATAAAATTTCATTAGTCTCATTACAGCAATGAAATTTTCACTAAGTATACTTTAGAAACACCTTGGAAATGAAGCACCAGCACCCCCCAGTTTTATTATTACTTCTGAACCATTTTAATGGATCACACATCCCTAGTATCTACTGTATTTGGGAGTACCCATTGAAACTCATCTAGCAAGTAATCACAACAAAGTATCAAAACTTTGCTGCGACTGAAGTTTTTTAGCTTAGAAAACCAGAAATAGCTAAATGCTTTTATATACTTGCTAAAAATGGAAATATTTATTTAAGGTAAAACAAATAAATATGGAAATCAGGTTCGTGAGGTGAATGTAAAATGTAGAATAGTATAGTAAAAAAAACACAACTTCCAAGGGTGGCTATTTCACAGGTTTTAATCTCTATTGCAAACATGCCTTCTCTCTGCAAACACTATTGACATATTATTAGACCAAAGCTAATTGTGGTGGCCCAATTGGTTAAACCCTTATGTTGGCAGGACTACAGTCCGAAAGATTGGCAGTTCAAACCTGAGGAGTGGGGTGAGCTCCCATCTGTCAGCTCTAGCTTCTCGTGCGGGAACATGAGAGAAGCCTCCTACAGGATGGTAAAACATCAGGGCACCCCCTGGGCATCATCCTTGCAGATGGCCAATTCTTTCACTCCAGAAGTGACTTGAAGTTTCTCATGTCACTCCTAAAACTGGGGCTTCAAATTACTTGGTGTTCATTGATAAATGACATGTTTCACACTATTTTCCTATTCTAGAACAAAACAATATTTAACTCCTGCCTTTTTGTTGTTGTTTGTTTTGTTTTTAAATGGGCAGATGCCGCCTCTCTCTAGATGTAATGATAAATGCCGGTTGGGATTTAGTAAAAGAATGAAGGAGGGCGAACAATTTTGCTGTTATAATTGCATTTCATGTCCAGAAGGCAAGATTTCAAACCAGACAGGTAGGAAACATAATATTCTCTATTTGTCAATAGAATCAGGCATTCTATGTCCATTCCAGGAACTTGATTCCCAAAAAATATTCAATATGAAAATGATCTCCAGTTATTACCAGTTAATAGCTATGTCTGGTGTGGTATAAGAATTGTGGATGTTGGCAGGGAACTAACCCATAGCATATCCTTGGATTTTTCATGTGCAATCTAATTTGTTTGGTCCAATTGAAAAGTATGTGGATGGGCTACATCTAGGTATTAGGGTTGGTTGATCCAAAAAAAGTGGTTCTAAAATGAAATGGGGGGGGGTTATTAGTAATAGAAAGACTTACAAAAAAATTCCACAAAATTTCTGAAATGTAACGTAATTAATAATGAAATTCGTTATTAGTTCTTATTCCAGCGCATGCTTATTCCAGATGGTTTTGGCCTACAACTCCCAGAAATCCTAACAGAGACCAAGCCTACTAGGTATATTCCCTGTGGAACAAGAATATGACCTCACATTTGGTTGACCCGAGGAATAAACTCTGGCAAAAGGAGGGGGAAGTAGACTACAACCTGATTATTCTTCATAGCTACTGTATCCTTCCAAAGAGGATAGCAAAATTACAAATGTAACCACTCTGAACAGGCGTTGACATCTGCATTTGTCAAGAATACATTTGTAGAGCCACCTCAATGTGCAAGTTTCCACCTTGAAAAGTGCATGTTGGTATCTTTCATAGAGAGGCCTAAAGATTTTGTAAAACTACAAAGGATGTCCAGCTTCCAACCCTGGATGGCATGGCACTATGCCCGTCATCATCAGTAAAAAGCCTTGGAGTCCTTTTGGACCCTCTGCTGTCAATGGAGGCCCAGGTCTCCGCTGTCAGCAGAGTGCAATTTTTCCATCTTCGACAGGCTAGGAGGCTGGCCCCGTACTTGTCCCGGCACGATCTGGCCACGGTGATCCAAGCTACGGTCATCTCAAGGTTAGACTACTGTAATGCTCTCTACATTGGCCTGCCTCTGACGGTGACCCGGAAACTCAAGTTGGTGCAGAATGTTGCAGCCCGGCTGCTCACAGGAATTCCTGTGAGCTGCCATATTACACCGATCTTGCGGGAACTGCACTGGCTTCCAGTTGAGTACCGGATCACTTTCAAAGTCTTGAAAGGCCTTGTATGGTCTGGGGCCAGTGTACCTGAGGGAGCGCCTTATTCCATATTGCCCCACGAGATCATCTGAAGAGCAGAACCTCCTAGTTGTGCCCAGTGTGAAATCGTACCATCTGACCGCAACTCAGAGAAGGGCGTTCTCCATTATTGCTCCAGTTCTTTGGAATGCATTACCCCCTAAGACTCGAGCTGTACGAAATTTGCTAGCTTTTCGTAAACCCTGGAAGACCGCTCTGTTTAAGCAGGCTTTCAAGTCCTAATACACAGGTTAAATTGTATTTTATTGTAACTGTTTTTATCGCTTTTATTGTATTGCTTTGTTCTGAGTGTAAACCGCCCCGAGCCAATTGGGAGTGGCGGTTGATAAATCTAATAAATAAATAAATAAACTTACATAATTCGATAACATTAAACCATTGTACTTAAAGTGCTGTCATATGCAGTAATTCTGCAGTCTGGATGAACCCTTAATCAATGGAGATGAGTTTTCTTTCTACACATTGGACCATGGATTTGGGATAATACTTGATTATGGTTTTTTTGCAAATACAATGAATTTCAAAGGATATTGGCTTGGTTTTCAGTTACAGCCAATGCACAATATATAATTATTATTATTATTATTACTATTATTATTACTTGCCGATACATCACATAGTCCTAGACACTTTGGAAGTGTCCAACGTGTGATCCAGTATAACAACCAGAATAGTTATCTTGCTTGCTGTGTGCTAACCTTGTTGTGTGTCTAATAATAATAAGAAGAAGAAGAAGAAGAAGAAGTTATTTATACCCCTCACCATCTCCCGAAAAGACTCAGGGCAGCTCATAAAAAGCATACAATAGTGTTGTGACAAAAACAGCATACATTTACATAAACAACATATATTTGCATAGAAAAAACATACATTTGCTTAAAACAGTATACTAATATAAAGCCTACCAATTTAAAACAGATGCAGCAAGGCTGCAGATAAAAACAAAGTATGTGAACAGGATTTCAGATTATTTGGCCAAAGGTAAAGCTAGTGAGTGAATGAAAATCACACTTAGTTTACCTTTTTACTAATCCTGTCTTTCTAGAGAAAAGATATGCCATGCAGATGATCAGTAAAGAATAACGTGTTTACTCTTATGCAGAACAACATAACTCCTGCTGCTAAGGAGGCTGTTTTGGTCCTGAACTGGTGCTTGGCCGCCGTGTCGGACTGAATGAGGGCGAACAAATTGAAATTGAATCCAGACAAGACAGAGGCACTCCTGGTCAGTCGAAAGGCCGAACAGGGCATAGGGTTACAGCTTGTGTTGGACGGGGTTACACTCCCCCTGAAGACGCAGGTTTGGAGTTTGGGTGTGATCCTGGACTCATCGCTGAGCTTGGAACCCCAGGTTTCGACGGTGACCAGGGGAGCATTCGCACAGTTAAAACTTGTGCGCCAACTGCGCCCGTACCTTGGGAAGTCTGATTTGGCCACGGTAGTCCATGCTCTGGTTACATCCCGCATAGATTACTGCAACGCCCTCTATGTGGGACTGCCTTTGAAGACTGTTTGGAAGCTTCAACTGGTCCAACGGACAGCAGCCAGGTTGATAACAGGAGTGGCACTCAGGGAGCGCACAACACCTCTGTTGTGCCAGCTCCACTGGCTGCCAGTTTGCTACCGGGCACAATTCAAAGTGCTGGCTTTAGCCTTTAAAGCCCTTAACTGTTCTGGTCCAACTTACATGACCGAACACAACTCTTCCTATGAACCTTCAAGATGCTTAAGATCATCTGGAGAGGCCCTGCTCTTGGTCCCGCCTGCTTTGCAGGCGCGATTGGTGGGGACGAGAGACAGGGCCTTTTCAGTGGTGGCTCCTCGGCTTTGGAACTCCCTTCCTAATGACATCAGATCAGCCCCCTCCCTCCTGACATTTCGCAGGAAGGTCAAGACCTGGCTATTTGACCGGGCATTTGCAGATGTAGTATGATTATCGAATTGAGACCTAGGGAACGACGACTATGCAATTGGAAATCGACTTAATAATAAGATGCTGATATTGTGTTTTTAACATTAAATGCTAATTTGTATATGTTGGAATTGTATTGATAATTGTTGATATGTTTGTCTTGAGCATTTCCTGCTATTTGTACACCGTCTCGAGTCGCCTTCGGGCTGAGAGAGGCGGTCTAGAAGCAAAGTAAATAAATAAATATAGACAGTCATATGAACAGTTGCATTGACTCACACAATGTCCTTAGAGAGAGAGAGAGAGAGAGAGAGATTCAAATGGTCTTTAGGTGTCCATGTGAAGGTTCTTCTTCCAGCAGCCCAGAAGCAGAAAACACTGTCTTGGTAAACTCCTGCACAGAAAACCTAAACATGTAACTGTTGTCAAAACTCCCAGGCTCAGCTAGCTTCTCAGGCATAGCTCAACCAATTGTTGGGCCTGTGGCTTCAAGGGTTGTGGGTTGTGGTGGTGTGCAGGGATCTGTGTGATTTTCAGTGCAGGGCCAAGGTGATGAAACTCTGGAAAAGCAGTTAAGGGAATTTAGTTTTTCTGAGAGTCCAGTGGGCGGGAATTGAGACATCTGGCTTGCTGATTCTAGCCGCAGCTGTTACTTTCCCAGGGAAAAGGGAGGGAAATGTTAGAATGTTGAGATCTTGTTATTAGCCCTGTTAAGGTTTGAAATTCAGTTCCTGGTCAACTTTTGATTCTACTGCAAGCAGTTCCATGAACTCCTGATTTCATGATTTTTGGTCTTTCATGACAGAACTTTGAGCTTGCCTTTTTTGGGACTAACCTAGTTTTAAGATCTGTTGCTTCTTAGTGGATTTATATTCAGAGACCTTACAACTTAATTAGCCTGAGGCTTTGGAAACATTTCCTGGGGTTTTCTCGAATGCTTTTTGCCTTGGCTATTTTCTTGTTTACTGTTATTTTTTTGGACATTGTTTACTTCAATAAATAGACTGTTATTTCCAGCCGTGGTTGTGTGAATATTTAAAGGGCCCTGGTTCACGGCCGGTGTGCGACACCAATCCGCTTCATGCTGTGTATTTTTCAGTTAACACACTCACCAAATGATTTTTACGTGCTCCAACAAAGCTTTCTTTTCTTTTTCAGACATGGATGCATGCTTTGAATGCCCTGGATATCAATATCCAAATGATGACATGGATGAATGTCTCCCTAAAGAAATCACCTTCTTGTCTTTTGGAGAGCCCCTGGGGGTCATTTTAACTGTGTTTGCTCTCAAATTTTCTCTCATCACCGTCTTCATTCTGGGCATCTTCATGAAGTACAGGAACACTCCCATTGTCAAAGCGAACAATAAGAACCTCACCTACATTCTCCTGATATCCCTCCTGCTTTCCTTCCTTTGTGCTCTGCTATTCATTGGCCGACCTGGGAAGTTGTCTTGCCTCCTTCAACAAACTGCTTTTGGCATGATTTTCTCAGTGGCACTTTCTTCCATTATGGCCAAAACCATCACGGTCATTCTGGCTTTTGTAGCCACCAAGCCAGGGTCCAGGATAAGGCAATGGATGGGGAAGCAATTGACCTATTCCAGTGTTCTTTTGTGCTCCTTTTTCCAAGCTACTATTTGTAGCATCTGGCTGATCACCTCCCCTCCATTCCCAGACCTTGACATGTACTCAGTGAGTCAAAAAATTGTACTCAAATGCAATGAAGGCTCAGGAAGTATGCTTTATGCCCTTTTGGGTTTCCTGGGTTTCCTCGCTCTTGTCAGCCTCACTTTGGCTTTCTTAGCCAGGAAGTTACCTGACAGTTTTAATGAGGCCAAGTTTATCACCTTCAGCATGTTGGTCTTTTGCAGTGTTTGGCTGTGCTTCATTCCGACATATCTGAGCATGAAGGGCAAAAATATGGTGGCTGTGGAGATTTTCTCTATCTTGGCCTCCAGTTTTGGTTTATTGAGCTGTATCTTTGCACCAGAATGCTACATTATTTTAATGAAGCCTGAGCTGAACACAAAGGAACAACTAATAAAAAGAAGAAATTAAATAATCAGCAATCATTCAAATACAAAAACAAAAGAAAATATTAAAAATTGGCTTGTGCATGAATTCGGTGCGGTCGGTACTCTTTCGCTTGTTCAGCTGGTTGTAATGGTAAGAGCTCAGCGACACGGTGGTCATGGTCCCACCCCCATCCCAAGCACAGCTGGTGGGAACGAGAAAAAGGGCCTTCTCCGTGGCCACCCCCCACCTCTGGAACTCCCTTCCTAAGGAATTAAAGATTGCACCTTCCCAGCCACCCCCACCACCTTCAAGAAAAGCGGAAGATGTATCTTTGCTCACTGAACACCAAGGAACTAACAAAAAGAAGAAATCAATCACTCACATATTTTTCATATACCGGTTTATCCCATCCTGCTTACAAGTGCATAATTAGGAATTAGAATTACATTTTCCAAGATTATTGTCTCAGTTGAAAGGGACTCGCTTAGCATAGCTATATGATTCAAAATGGAGGAAACACAAAGCCTTTTCACATGGAGCATTTTGATAAGAGCTTTAACAACACTCAAAGTTCCCAGCTAGCTTGGCCACTTCTTGATAAGGGAATCCTTATCACATTTACAGATAACAGAAAATAGTCAAAGGTGACTAAAACGTTGGAAGAACAGAAGAGGATTTAAAAAGATCTAGAAAAACTAGAAAATTGGGCAAGTGTACATCTGTTAAAGGGTGGAATTCAGCATCTTGGCTTAGAAATTCAAAATGAGGTCCAGATCAGATTGTAGCTGATCAACTTGGTTGTGCTGCCCATTTTATTGAGTATTTTATTTAAATTACGTTTGGTTTTGTCACTTTTGTAAGTTTTATCTTACGTTAATTGATATGGTTTTGTTTTAAATGTTGATGTATTTTATGTGCTTTGTGCAGCTACATCTCCTGCTGTGAAACTTCATGAAGAAACCTTGACTTATCTCAACCAAGATCAGTCTTATGAAATCCATCTAGATTTAAATACAAAATATGTATTTTTATGGCACTTTACATGCTGTTTTGTAAGCTGCCCCGAATCCCTTTTGGGAAATGGTGGCAGGATATAAATAAAGTTATTATTATTATTATTTACAGACAGATTCCAATAGGTCAGTCTTTCTCAACCAGTGTGCCGTGGCACACTAGTGTGCCGTGACGGACCTCCTGCTGTGCCGTGAGAAAAGCTCTCTGCCCCCCTTCCTCCCCCCCCTTCCTGCCGAACTCCTGCTGCTTGGGGGAGGAGGAGGAAGGGCCGGGCAGTGGTGAAGAAAAAGAAGAAGGGACCGGGGCGCCGCCTCCTTCGGCCGTTCTCCAGCCAGCCTCCAATCCGCCATGACTCCCACCATGACTCTCGCCCCTCGCTCGCTGAAGCCACGTGGAGGAGGAGCCTCGCCCACTGAAGCCCGTTCACTGCTCATGCTCCTCCTCTGTAGGAGAGCTGAAGCTGGGGAGAGGGGGCGGGGCATGGCGTGGCCTGTAGGTGAGCTGAAGCTGGGGGGAGGGGAGGGGCATGGCGCGGCATGGCTCTGCCCCCTCCCTCGGCTTCGGCACTTCCAGCAGCTGCTCCAGCCTTGAGGGGACAGTGCCAAGCCAGCATTGTGCTCGCTCTGGCACCGCTGGATTGGCACTGCCCCTCAAGGCTGGAGCAGCTGCTGGGAGAGGTGAAGCCGGGGGTAGGGGGCGGGGCATGGTGCAGCCTGGCTCCGCCCCCTCCCCGGCTTCGGCACTCCCAGCAGCTGCTCCCAGCAGGCCACCAACCCCCAACCGTTCTTTACTGTGTTAGAGTGTCATTTTGTGTCATTTTGGTTGGTGGCGTGCCCCCGGATTTTTTTAATGTTAAAAGTGTGCCGCGGCTCAAAAAAGGTTGGGAAACACTGCAATATGTTGTTGATGAAAAGAAACAAATGTCATGTGATAGGACCCATTGAGAATCACATGCAAAGGGACTAAAAAATGGAGTATAAACTGAGTCATGAGTTCGAAGCCAGCCTGGGTCGGAGTAAACTCCTGACCATTTGTCTAGCTTGCTGTCAACCTTTGCAGCCCAAAATACAGTTGAATTTGTCAAGTAGGAAATTTAGGTAACGCTTATGCGAGGAGGCTAATTTTACTAATTTACGACGCAATCAAAATCTCCAGCAGCGGTAGAAAGAATGAAGAAGTACTCCATCAAGGACTTGGTGCCACAAGTGGACCATGAAGCAAGAGCTCCCCCAGTGGCTGGAATTTGAATCTACCTTAAGGGCCTCTGTGTTCGTTTATACTGTATATGTTGTGTGTCTATGGCATTGAATGTTTGCCATGTATATGTGCACTGTAATCCGCCCTGAATCCCCTGTGGGGTGCGAAGGGCTGAATATCAACACTGTAAATAAATAAACAAACAATAAACCAATATGATAAAGTCCTTAGAATCACCATAAATCAAAATAGTTGAAGGGACCCAATGGGTTAAGTTTCTCTGCTGGAATCTAGACTTCTCTTTCATTACAAATATTTGGACCCAGATCCAAGCTTGGAAAAGTTGCGTTTTTGACTACAGCTTCCAAAATACCCAAAGGCAGTTTGACTATTGGATATGATGAGTGAATATTCTGAGAGTTTTACTCTGAGCAGGAACCTTTTCCCAGGTTCTGGCCCAGATTTGATTCCTACAGTAGAAGAGGGGGAAATGTTAAAGTTTCCTTTGCAGAAAGTTTCCTTCCCCTCACTTTTCTTTTTTGCTCTTACACTAAGTCAAGACACAATAAACATGTTTTTCTTTGAAATGCCACACTGAACTAACACAACTGAGTAATTAACTATCCTGTCATTATAAAACCAGTCATAATTATGGTGGATGATTCTCTTTACACTGCGGAGTTCAAATGTTTCGGTGAAAAATATGAATCAGGGATATTAATATATGTGGTAGCATTTAGAGCTTAGCATATGGATCCCCGTGCACTTTTACTTTATATTGCAAGTTGCTAGCTTTCAGCCTTCAAAGAAGAAGGCTGTTAATACCATTGGGGTTTTTTTGCCAGGAGACAGAGTACCAAAGAGGGAAGAGAGGGACAGGTGCCCGAGATGAGCCCTTCCAATGTGGTCATATTTGTGATGCTGTTGGTTTTCATGCTCTTTCTGCTGCTGCCCAAGGTCTTAGGCAAGACTTCACTTACTCAGTGTTCTACCCAAGAGGCTTCTCCTTTTGTTCACCAATATTATCACTCAGGACATTTTATCATTGCTGCTATTTTGTCTCAGGTCCACTTATTTTCAAATACTGTAAACTTTGAAAACCGTCCATCACAGGAACTGGATGACCATTTGTAAGTACTTTCATTTTCTAACCATATTATAACATTGGTAATGCACATGTTTCCAGATTAGACCTAAAATGATGTCTATTATTGCTGAATCCACTGTTAGTATTGTTAGTATGGAATGAAATATGCAAAGAGTATTGTAGCACCTTAGAGAAAATTGTTTGCAACACATGACATGCATTATAAGACTACTTAACTTTTGGGGTAAATTGTAATAATAATAAAAAACCTTATTTATATCCCACCACCATCTCCCCAAAGGGGACTCGAGGCAGCTAACATGAGGCCAAGCCCAGAATTACAGTACAAATGAAATAAAATAAAATACAAACAGCAAATAATAGCAAAAAAATACATAAAATAGCAAAAAATTGAATAAATAAATGCAAAATAACATGATGAAGAAATACAATAAAATTGTAGGGGTACCGTATTTTCTGGTATATAAAACTACTTTTTAACCCAAGAAAATCTTCTCAAACGTCTGGGGTCGTCTTATACACGGGAGTCGTTTTATACGCCAGGAGTCATCTTATAGAGCAGGTGCTGAAACTTCCAATTTGGATTGAAGAATCTGTGGTTGCCACATATGGTGGGGGGAAGCTCAAAAATGGCAGTGGCTGTGTCCCTGCCATATGTAGCGACTGTATGAAAGCATTAAGGGGGACGCTGTACAAGTACGGTAGAAGAAAATCCATTCATTAGGATTCATGGACTTAATGCGGTCCCAATGGTGAGGTGAATGGGCACGTCACCGGGAAGGTGTAAGTGAAGGGCGGAGCAAGCTGCAGGCGTCCGGGGTGCCTGGGGTATGGAAAAAAGAGATAGAGTGGCTCTGGGCCCAGAAAAACACATCTCTTTTACCTTTCTGGACCGCTCTTGTATCCTATTACCGTACCTCCTCCTCTGCCTCTCAGATCTTGCTCCTGAAGATTGCAGTGAAGCAGTGCAGGTGTGCAGGTGCGAGATCTGAGAGGCAGAGAAGGAGGTAGAGTCATAGGAAAGTTACCATATTGAAATCAAATCTGATGCTTTTAAAAATTTTATTTGGTGTGCATTGGAAGGGGGGTAGTCTTATTCGGGAAGTATATCCCATATTCTATATTTTAACTGGAAACGTTGGGGGTCGTCTTATACACCTAGTCGTCTTATACGATGGAAAATACGGTAAATTGTAGGAGTGATATGGAAACGTGATGTTTATATTCAGTTTTATTATATTTATTTACTGTATTGGTATGAGTGCTTTATTTAACTTATTATATATAGAATGTAATCAAGTTTTTTCAAGCCTTTTTGTTTGGTTTGGTATTGTGATACGGCCTAATGGCTAATCAATAAAATTTACTACTACTACTACTACCGTGTTTCCCCTATAGTAAGACACCCCCGATTGTAAGATGTATCGGGGGTGTCAGGGGGGTCGGCTAATATAAGCCGTACCCCGAAACTAAGACGTACCCCGTCGCCATGCCCACGCCCACGCCGCCACCACCACGCCGCCGCCGCAACTGGCCCCATCGGCTGCCGCACATCTCTGCGGCGCACCTTTCTGCACGTGCGCGGCCGGCGGCACGTGCAGAAAGTAAGACGTAGGGGGACTTTTCGGGGGGAAAAGAAAGTAAGACGCTGTCTTACTTTCGGGGAAACACGGTACTACTACTATTTAATCTACCTTCCATATGGTTATCTACTCTTCTTGCCATTAGGTAATATCTTCCCTCATGTCACCCAATAATCATAATTGATACAGAACTTGATATTGTTCTAAGGCACTAAACAAAATTCAGCCTTATTAACAACAATAATTTTATTGATTAGCCAGAAGCCATATCAAATACACACAGAACACAGACACATTGCAATGATTCTAAAAACAATCTGAGGAGAATTCTAGACCATTACATCAATTAAACCCCTGTTTTGCCCAGCAGGAAGGGATTCTAAGGGAGCAGAAGTGAGACCTTTGCTAGAGGGTCCCAATGATTTTTTCCCACAAGAAATATCTCTAGCAGTTGTTTTCTCTCTATTTGATAGATTTTGCAATAGAGCAGAAGATTAGTTAGATCTTCGATCTCAGGGGCACCACAAATACAGATACGCTCTTCATAGGGGATTTTCTTGAACCTCCCATATCTCACCATTGAATCTAATTGCTCAAACCTGGCTCTAGTGAAAATTTTCCTTAGGTGGTGTAACCTTCCTTGCTGTAAGTAAGTGGTTAATTGGAAGGATTTCTTAAAACGACTGAACCATCTCAGGGAAACAGTAGAACCCAAAGAGTCTATATCGGTTTGGGCCGCAATGTCATTAATTCGTTGACGCACTTCTTTGAAGTGCTTACTTAACTCTTGACCAGATAGGTGGACTGGGAATATTACCTGAATGCCGCCCCTTCTGATGTAATCAAACAAATGGTCAGCCCCCGATTTATAAGAACTGCTAGATTGTTCCAGCAAACATAATTTTGGGAGGCGAGACGCCTCCATCTCCATGACCTTGAGCCAGTAGTTAAAGGCTCTGATCTTAGATTGTGTGCTAATAGAGAACATTCCCAACTCCGCCCTAGCTGCCGCTGCTGGGGAGCTTCTATCGACCCCTAAAAACCACTTCAGATGTTGAGCTTGGGCCTTATCCATTAATTAAGAGCATCCATAGCTGATTTAACTTCTATCGAGTACAGGCATGGGCAAACTTCGGCCCTCCAGGTGTTTTGGACTTCAACTCCCAAAATTCCTAACAGTTGGTAGGTTGTTAGGAATTGTGGGAGTTGAAGTCCAAAACACCCGGAGGACCGAAGTTTGCCCATGCCTAATATAGTAGCATTGTGCTCCTGTTCAATCAAACCAGATTTCCAGGTCTGGATGCCACACTTCATATAGTTCTTCATACATTTTTTCAGAATGCAGGCATACAAGTGAAATTTTTCTCCTATATATCAAGGAGAAATGGAGTGAATCCCTGACCTAAAGAAGATATACTGTTCAACATTATCTGATTTTCATTTTAGGCTAATGCCACAACTCTACCAACATGTTGCAGCCTTGGAATTTGCTGTGAAGGAGGTAAATGAAAACGGGCAAGTCTTGCCTAACATGTCCCTTGGTTTTCACATCTATAATAGTCATTTCAGTTCAAGCTGGACGTATCGTGCTTCAATGGAAATTCTCTCCAGGCGGGGTAGATTCCTCCCAAACTACAAATGTGATTTTGAGACACTGCCAGTAGCAGTCATTGGAGGACTTAACTATGAATTCTGCTTCGACATGGCAAATATCCTGGGTGTGTACAAAATGCCACAGGTGAGATGTGCTGCTAAAAGCAAGCCGCAAATATTTTGAGGCAATGGATTTATCCAAATCTAAAGGCTGAACAATAAAGACTCTTGGCTATGGATACATACAGTAGAATCTCACTTATCCAACATTAACGGGCCGCAGAACGTTGGATAGGCGAAAATGTTGGATAATAAGGAGGCATTAAGGAAAAGCCTAATAAATGTCAAACTACATTTTGATTTTACAAATTAAGCACCAAAACATCATGTTTTACAACAATTTGGCAGAAAAAGCACTTCCGTACACGGTAACGTTATGTACTAATTACTGTATTTACGAATTTAGCACCAAAAGATTGCAATGTATTATAACAGATGTGGATCTGGGCAGGAGGCAGATAGCGTTGGATAATACACAATATTGGATGAGTGAAGGTTGGATAAGCGAGACTCTACTGTATTAGAATAATTGTTCTTCAGCATCTTCTTGGAGCCCCCAGTGGCACAATGGGTGAAATCCTTGTGTTGGCAAGACTGAAGACCGACAGGTCGGAAGTTCGAATCTGGGAAGAGCACGGATGAGCTCCCTCTGTCAGCTCCCGCTCCCCATGTGGGGACATGAGAGAAGCCTCCACAAGGATGGTAAAACAACAAAACATCAGGGCATCTCTTGGGCAACGTCCTTGCAGATGGCCAGTTCTCTCGCACCGGAAGCGACTTGCAATTTCTCAAGTCGCTCCTGACACGAAAAAAATCTTTCTTGAATAGAAGGCATCAGAAGTTTAAGAAACATACAGTAATTTCCACAGGTGCACTTTTCTAATTCTATTATTTTAACATATATAAATAAAAGAAATGTAACTATCCTGGTTATTATGTTCCCCTCTCCACACAAAAAAACATGAAATCTGAATTCAAGTTTAGCTTCTCTTTCCTATCAATTTACTTCTCATCTTTTCCTCTCCAAAAAACTATATATTATATTTAGATAATTTATGGCTCTCCTGTCACAACTGATAACAACATTCAACCTGCTTTTCTCCATTGGATGTTCCCACGCGAAGCCGATCAATATGATGGGATTCTCCAGTTACTCCTACATTTCAACTGGGTATGGATTGGGGTGGTTTACCACAGTGACGATAGTGGAGAAAGATTTGTAAAAAATGTTCTTCTTGAATTTTCCAAGAGAGGCATTTGTCTTGCTTTTATGGAAACATTCCCTGAAATGACATATTCCTTTGAGTTTGATATCATGGTAAAGAAAGGTATTGCAGCAGTTGACATTGTTATGAAGAGCACTGCCAATGTCGTGGTTGTGCACGGGAAATTCCAGACCTTTATGACCATGAGAATGGTCCCTTTCATTGCAGAAGAACAGGGTTTAGCCTTACAACGCAACACAAAAGTCTGGGTTCTAACAGCCGAGATGGATTTCACCTCATTTTCCTGGCAAAGGGATATTAGCATCAATTTCCTCCATGGTGCCATTTCCTTCGCAGTTCACTCAAAGGAACTTTTGGGCTTCAAGACTTTTCTTCACATGAAAAGCCCTTCCTTGGAAAAACAAGACCGTTTTTTGAGGATATTCTGGGAAATTGTGTTTCTTTGTTCTTTTCCTGATGCTTCTGTGGAGAAGGAAGGTGTGAAAATGTGCACAGGAGACGAGAAACTGGAAACACTACCCATATCCCTCTTTGAAATGGGCATGACTGCCCATAGCTATAGCATCTACAATGCCGTCTATGCTATTGCACATGCTTTGCATGCTATGTATTCATCTAGATTTAGAGGTAGAACAGCGAGGAATGGCATAAAGCAGAGCTTCTTGCATGAACAGCCATGGCAGGTAATTTGATTGATGTAGAAGACTTTACTGCAGGTATACATGGAACAATCATTCTTTTACTATGTGGAAAGATATCTCATGAAGACATTCAGATGAGTGTGTCAATGAGTGAAACAGGGGTCTTTGGAGATATGGTCTGTTGTGTGTATATGGAACCATTTCCCCACTTCTAGGGGCCCATCCAGACAGTACCTTTATTGCAGGGGTCAGGAACCTTTTTGACTCAGAGAGCCATAAAAGCAAAATATTTTGACATTTATGTCTGTGAAAATATATATATATATATATATATATATATATATATATATTTTAAGACTGAATTCAACAAAAAGTGAGTATTAGGGCTGGTTGACAAAGGGGGGGGGGAAATCAAAATTTATTTAAAGAAACTCCAGAACTTCCTACCTCAGCCCCAACTTTCTTTCCTGAGCCCACCTCCTCTTCCCAGTTCTTGCCTAGCTTTTCCTCCCAATCTCCAACAGAGTTGTGGCGTTGGCAGAAGGCTCGGGCGACTTGGGGAAAGCCATCCATGTGCCCAAGGCACTCCTCCATGGCATCTGGGGCCACGTTTTCCTCCTTTCAGAACCCCCTTGGCCATCAGAGAAGGTGCGCTTTGCCAAGGTCCAGCTTTCCCCCCAGTTCTTTCCCCCCAGTTCAGCTTTCCCTGGGTTCTTTAACCCAGTTTGAAAGGGCTTTTCTGTCCTCTGTGTGAGAAATGGGGAGAAAGGCTCATTCCTTCCCATTTCTCACATAGAGGACATAAAAGCGCTTCCAAACTGAGTTAAAGATCCAGTATGGAAGTACCTTTCTCTCTGTGAGAGAAGTGGGGGGAAAGGAGGCTTTCTCCCCATTTTTCTCACGGAGGACACAAAAGCGTTTCCAAACTGTGGATCTTTATCCCAGTTTGGAAGCGCTTTTGTGTCCTCTGTGAGAGAAGAGGGGGAGGAGGCTTTCTCCCCATTTCTCTCACAGAGGACACAAAAGCCCTTCCAAACTAGGATACAGATCCAGTATGGCAGCACCTTTCTGTCCTCCGTGAGAGAAGGGGGGGGGGGAGGAGGCTTTCTCCCCATTTCTCTCATGGAAGAAACAAAATGCTTCCAAACTGGGTGAAAGATCCCTCTGCCACGTTTTCTGCAGCCCAGGGCTGCTTTCCAGCAACTCCTTGGGCGGGAAGGGGCCTGCGGCCAGCATCCGGCCCCTTCCCATCTAAGGAGTTGCCGGAAAGCAGCCCTGGGCTGCAGAAAATGTTGCCTGGCGGGCCCAGCCTGCCCAGTCCCTCCCTGCCTCCCTCACTGCGGGATTCAGGCCTGGCAGGGCCCACCACGCAGCGTTTTCCACAGTCCAGGGCCGCTTTCTGGCAACTCCTTGGGAGGGGCCGGATGCCGCACCTTGGAGCCATAAAGAATCATCAAAAGAGCCATATATGGCTCACAAGCCATAGGTTCCCGACCCCTGCTTTATTGCGATATCTACCGCAATAAAGGAGGGGCTGTCCAGACAACATTCTGGACAGTTCTGAATTAATTCGCTACAAACCAGGAAAACACGGTGTATTAATTAGATAGTGGGTTTATTCCACGCCTTCTTGGAACTTGCGGGATGAACCCACTTTTTCCAGTTCTGCAGATAGGATTCCCACAGTTTACCAGGCTAAATAAGCCCGATAAACTGTGGGAATCCCCCCTCCCCCCACAAAGCCCCCAGATCCCTTACAAAAGTAATGAAAACTTATCCAGCCTCCATTACAGGCTTCGACCAGCTCCCCCGGAGCATAGAAATGATGTGCCAGAAGAGTCGAGGGGGTGGAGGAGGGAGGAAAATCCCCCCCCCCCCGGGTCTCCTGGCGCGTCATTTCTACATGCTGGGAGAGCTGGGCAAAGCCTGTAATGGAGTTTTCATTACTTTTCTAAGGGGTCTGGTGGCTTTGGGGGAGGGGCGTAGGGTCTCCAGATGTTCTTGCAGGCCAGTCCCGCGAGAGCATCTGGACACCCACCCAAGAAAGTGCACGCTTTCTGGGGTGGGTGTGGGCAGGCTCCCAAGAAAATCTGCATTTTCAAAACACGGATTCTCCTGGGATAAAGGCCTGTCTGGATCTTCCCTCGGATGGGTTACAGTATACGGGAGGAGATAAATTGGCCACTTCTCCCATACGGTTTCCAGTACATATCGTAAATAATATATATATATATATAATGGGTACAGATGATCAAGGAAACTCTGCACCACATGTTCCCCCACATGCTGTCTGTTCTTCAGGTACGATTTTATATCATGTACATCATATTCAGGAACTTTATTTTTCCTCCCCAACTTTAGCTTCACCGTTTTTTGAGAAGTGTCTCATTTAATAACAGTGCCATGGAAGAGATCACCATCAACCAAAAGGGAGAATTAGTGGCTGGATTTGATATTATCAACTGGGTTGTGTCATCCAATATATCCTTCCTTAAAGTAAAAGTTGGAAAGATAAACCCCCAGGCTACCCCAGAGAAGAAATTCACCATTACTGAAAATAACATGATTTGGCCCAATAAATTTAAGGTAAGATCCATATAAGTTGTATCTAGATAGTTTTTCAGTGTTCACACACAAATATACATTGTGTGTGTGTATACACACACATTTCAGCAACATTGGCTATTTAAATATATTGAGCCACCTATGATACTGGACGTGGTCTTAGGGGAATCAGATTAATGGAGAACGCCATGGCCACCGCAATTCAAGAAGGATACTGAAAAGTTGGAATGTGCGCAGAGGAGGACAACCAAAATGGTAAAAGGTATGGAAACCAAACACTTTGAGGGCCAGTTTTGAGGGTTGGGTATGTTTAGCCTGGAGTCAGTTGAAAAAGGGACACAATAGCCAAATTAAATATTTGAAAATATGTATTGAAGATGAAGCAAGCTTATTTTCTGCTGCTCCAAAAACTACTCTTTAGCGTAAGGCAATGTTTTGGACACAAGAGTCCCAGTATTGCAAGTAGCACTGATAGATGTTGCACAAACATTCAAACAAAGATGTATCTCATGAGAATAATGTCATGAATGGGACAGTAAGATAGAAACACCTGAATAGTTTTCTTCTGTTCTTTGTCTACAGACACGTCCCCTTTCTCTGTGTAATGAAAAATGCCAATTAGGCTATAGAAAGGCCAAGAGAGAAGGGGAGCCTCCCTGTTGTTACGATTGTCTTCCATGCCAAGGAGGGAAGATTTCGGACCGAACCGGTAGGAAATGTATTTTGAAGTGGAATGAGTAGGAAACAGATTTTGAAATAGCATTTAGAATGTTCTGGAAGTTTCAGTGTTTGGAAATGAATGATAAGATAAACACTGTGTGATATGTATAGTACTTCATATCCTGATGGGATAGTCTGATGAAGAATTTGTCAAGTATCTTTTAAACATTTATTCAAAATGTGCAATACTGGTGAATGTGGGAACTGCATATTTATTATAACCACAGGATTGAATGGGTTGCATGTGCCTTTTCAGTCAGTTGGGGTGCCTTGCTGTCACTAGACTTGTGGGTGGATGTGTTTTCCTTCGATACCTTCAGGAGCACGTAACAGCAAGGGCCCTCCTGGTAAAAAATCCCACCCGACACGAAAGCAAGCAGCAGCCGATCTTGCCCCCCTCTGCTTTTCAGAATCACAATTTAATCTTTTTTACGAATCCCAGCAAACAAAAAGAACTCCCCACCACCACCCACCCAACGCACTTCCCTGAAAACTATTCCAGTTGCTTCTCCTGTAAAGCAGAGTAGAAACAGCTGTAAGGAATCATTGAAGCCCAAGCAGAAATTGAAGCATGCCAGGAAAAAAAGAGGGTGTTTTCTTAAGGAAGCTCAGGGAGGATAGCTCCAGGAGGTCATTGCTCTTCCTTACCTGGAAGTGAGGATTGGGGAAGCCTCCTTAAAATGCCTTGGAAAGTTAGTGGCGTAGTGCAGGCATAGGAGAGAAAGTGCATGTGCAAGTGCCTGCAGCACCTATCCTCTAGAGTAGAAACAGCTTTAAAGCCTCCTTTAAATGCCTTGGAAAGAGTATGTGACATGGTACAAGCACCAATGCCTGCAGGACATCTCCTCTATAGTAGAAACAGCTTTAATAAGTCTCCTTAAAATGCCTTGGAAAGAGTGTGTGGCATGGTGCAGGCCCAGGAGAGAAACTGCACACCAGTGCCTACAGCACATCTCCTCTAGAGTAGTAACAGCTTTAAGAAGTCTCCTTAAAATGGATTGGAAAGAGTAGTGTGGTGCAGGCCCAGGGGAGAAAGTGTGCGTGCCTGTCTGCAGCACCTCTCCTCTAGAATAGAAACAGCTTAAATGCCTAAAATGACAGGAAGGGGAGCCCAGGAAGCCCCCTCCCGCATAATGGGTCAGATAGAAAATGAATCTTTTAATACCCCAGAGAGACACCTGTTCAACCCCACAACCATTGTCTTGTGGGGTTCCTCAGGATTCAATACTGTATCCCATGTTGTTTACCATCTACATGAAGCTGCTGAGAGAGGTCATCCAGAGTTTCGAGGTGCGGTGTCACCTGTATGCAGATGACGTCCAACTCTGTCACTCCTTCCCACCTGCTACTAAGGAGGCTGTTCAGGTCCTGAACCGGTGCTTGGCCGCTGTGCCGGACTGGATGAGGACAAACAAATTGAAACTGAATCCAGACAAGACAGAGGTCCTCCTGGTCAGTCATAGGGTTACAGCTTGTGTTGGATGGGGTTACACTCTCCCTGAAGACGCAGGTTCGCAGCTTGGGTGTGATCCTGGACTCATCACTGAGCCTGGAACGCCAGGTCTCGGCAGTGGCCAGGGGAGCTTTTGCACAGGTAAAACCCGGGCGCCAGCTGGGTAAGGACTTTGGTAAGTCTGACTTGGCCAAGGTACAGTAGTCCATGCCCTAGTTACATCCTGTATAGACTACTGCAACGCTCTCTACGTGGAGCTGCCTTTGAAGACTATTTGGAAGCTTCAATTGGTCCAACAGACAGCAGTCAGGTTGTTAACAGGAGCGGCACTCAGGGAGCACACAACTCCTCAGTTGCGCCAGCTCCACTGGCTGCCAATACCTATTATGAAGAATATTCCAGATGCTTTCTCACCATCCTGGGATACATTCCTATATAAATGAGACACAAATTTCTCAATTGTCATATCCAAAGAGAGAGAATGCTTTTTGGATGGACACTAACTTTTCTTCTTCACTTTGAGCCCAAGACCTGCATTGCTTGGAATTATAGTTAACTAGGTGTACCCGGCACACGTTGCTGTGCCCTATTTAGGAGATGCGAGAAAGTCTGAGTATGTAAGGGTTGGAAATGATGTTACTTGGTGGGGTCATGGCTGTGTCGTTGTGGGTTGTATTTGCTGGAGAATTGCTCCCTCAGAGTTTGGTTTTGGCAGTTTAACCCTCAAACACCAACTGAAATCTCTCAGCATTCTATCCTAGCCTTGGATGGCTCTTGCCAGCGTTGCTATGGTTACAGCAGTTATGCAAATCCGCCCTTATTGGCGCCAATCATGTTGTTCAGAATGTAGAGGCTGGGTGAGTCTTTGGCTGCCCCGAGGATGCTGGTAAATGTAGTTTTATTTTTACTCGTTGTTTTGGGGCCTTTTAGGTTTTGGGGGAAGTTTATTTGCTACAAACGTACCTTGCTTGAGGCCTATTTCTGTTGGCAAGTATTGTGTTTCTGCGTTGTATGGTTTCTTTGTTTGAGGTATACATCACATGACGTGAACCCATTTATATAATAGATGATAATGTCTTAGCAGGTTGTTATGATTGGTTCATGTCAAGCCTAGGGCATCCTTTAAAAATGCTTCATTTCTTTTCTTTCAGATATGGAGTACTGTTTTCAGTGTGCCGAGGATCATTATTCAAACAAGAACCGAGATGCGTGTCATCCAAAAGACTTCAGCTACCTGACTTATGAAGAACCCTTGGGGATCAGTTTGGTTACTATTGCTCTTGCCCTTTCTTCCATTACAGCGTGGGTGTTTTGGATTTTCCGGAAGCACAAAAACACTCCCATAGTCAAAGCCAACAACCAAAACCTGACCTTCACCCTCCTCATCTCCCTTCTACTCTCCTTCCTTTGCATTTTTCTGTTTATTGGTCACCCTAAGAAGGCAACATGCCTCCTTCGACAAACAGCCTTTGGGCTGATCTTCTCAGTGGCAGTTTCATGCATACTGGCTAAAACCACCCTTGTAGTTGTAGCTTTTATGGCTACCAAGCCAGGCTCTGGGATAAGGAAATGGGTGGGAAGATGGCTGTCTAGCTCTATTGTTCTTTCTTGCTCCCTTATACAAACTACACTTTGCAGTGTCTGGTTGGCAATCTCTCCCCCATTTCCAGACGTTGATATGCATTCAGTGACTAAAGAAATTGTACTGGTGTGTAATGAAGGCTCCTCTACCATGTTTTACTGTGTCTTGGGGTTCCTAGGTTTCCTAGCCATTGTTGGCTTCACTGTGGCTTTTTTAGCTAGGAAGTTACCAGACACTTTTAATGAAGCCAAGTTTATCACTTTCAGTATGTTAATGTTTTGCTGCGTCTGGTTTTCCTTTGTTCCAGCATATCTGAGTACCAAAGGGAAATATATGGTGGCCGTGGAGATCTTCTCCATCTTGACTTCTAGTGCTGGCTTGCTTGGCTGTATTTTTTCTCCAAAATGTTATGTCATTTTGCTGAGGCCTGATCTTAATAGAAGGGGACAGTTAAAGAAAAGAGTTGAGAAATGTAAATAGATATGACATTAATTCTCCAGATCATTTTCTTCATTTTTCAGGGACTTCATTATTTTTTTTTATTTTTTATTTTTATTTTTATTGTATTGTTATAATACATTTACACTTACTTTACATTGCTTTAGTTACAATACATTTTTCTCCCCCCCCCCCCTGACCCTCCCCCTCCCCCCGTTGACAAGTTAGTCCTTCATTTATTTTTTTTTCCCCAATGTTCATCTTCTGGTTTAGCTTCATTAAGTTAAACGATATCAGCTCTGCAGCGTGTCACTCCTCAAAGAACAGAAGAAGACATATAATGCATGAAACAGAGGTGTTTATTCACCTTGGCCAAAGTGGATGTCAGCAGAGCCTGAGCTCCAAAAATTGATGTAATCACAATTGCAAACTTACAGATTTATTTATAGTACTTTGACAGATTCTTGAAATACAGGTTTGTTCAATTCTGGTCGCTGATTGGTCCAAACTGGTACAGGCTAGGATCCTCTTGTTGATTGGTACAGAATCACCGTCTGTTGTCACTGATGACTGGCTTGTAGGTGTGGTGGGAAATTTAATAAACTGTCATTGCTTGATTTGAAGTCTGGTGGATTTTTCTTGGTCTACCCTTGGAAGGGGTGTGGGAGGAAAAGCAAGCTGGGTTGGTGTTAATGGGATAGATAGCTCTGTTCCTGTCAATCCGGAACAGGACACAAAGCTTTGAATGGCCACACAATGGGTGCCAGGGATGTTGGCACAGAATGGAGACCCCAGGGAGGGGGTCTGTTTTGATTATTGATGTCATAGATAGTGTGGATGAGGGACTGCTGATAGAACTCTCAGCTGCAGAGCCTGCGGGGGTGAGAAGAGCGGGGTAAAAATGATGTAAATAAATAAATAATAGCAATGAACAGCAACTCCCTTAGCCACATACTGAAGAAACATCTATAGAAGAAACGACTACTCTGCCGGCTGACCAAATACATGTGACTTCTGCTGGGCAGGCTGAAGAGGAGCAAACTGTTTCTGGGTTTGTAGAGTTAAGAAAAGAAAGGGCTCAGCTGAGAAGATTTTTGAAGCTATCCGAGAAGAGGGCCAGCAGCAGGAAACACATCTGAAAGTAGGATTTAAGAGACGAGTTTGTTACCGGATTGCTGGCTATAATGCCAGTGCTTGAGCCGAGACCTTGGTCTCTTGAACTCTCATGCTCTTTAGAAACTGTACTATTATTGGACAATGGCTTTGCACTTGAACTTGCTTTTTAGATATCACTGATAATTGACTCTTAACCCTGGACTTGTAGTCCAGCAACATCTGGGAGGCAACATGATTTCCATCCAGTGCCTTTTGTGCATCTTCTCTTCCTTCCCAATTATTTTTTGGCTTTTTTATTTTCAAAATTATTGTGGATAGTGCTGCACAAAATTATACAAACATTCAAAACATTTCCATTAGTAACACATGTTTACATCATTTCTTCTCTTTCTCCCTCCCTCCCCTCTCTGGGAACAGTTTACAAATTTTGCTGTACTTATTTCAATTGCTCAAATATGAGGGCGATCTTCTTTAATTCCTTATGTTTATCTTTCCCCTTTATTCTGTGCATTAAAGCTTTAACTCATTTGAATCACATTGATACGCTAAGCAAGTAATCAAGTCTCTTTCAACTGAGACAATTACCTTTGGGAGGGGATGTATGTATAATGCCTAATTATGCTCTAGTAAACAAAATGGGATTGCATGCTGGGCAACAATATGTGTATATGAAGGAAAGGAGCATTCTTTAATTCCTTCTTTTTATTAGTTGCTCCTTCATGTTCAGCTCAGGCTTCAGCAAAATAATGTAGCATTTTGGTGCAAAGATACAGCTCAATAAACCAAAGCTGGAAGCCAAGATAGAGAAAATCTCCACAGCCACCATATTTTTGCCCTTCGTGCTCAGGTATGTCGGAATGAAGCACAGCCAAACACTGCAAAAGACCAACATGCTGAAGGTGATAAACTTGGCCTCATTAAAACTGTCAGGTAACTTCCTGGCTAAGAAAGCCAAAGTGAGGCTGACAAGAGCGAGGAAACCCATGAAACCCAAAAGAGTGTAAAACATACAGCTTGAGCCTTCATTGCATTTGAGTACAATTTTTTGACTCACTGAGTACATGTCAAGGTCTGGGAATGGAGGAGAGGTAGCTAACCATGCCATGTTAATAGCAGTTTGGATAAGGGAGCAAAAAATAATAATGGAATATGCCAATCTCTTCCCCATCCATCGCCTTATCCTGGATCCTGGCTTAGTGACAATAAAAGCTAGAATGACGGTGATGGTTTTGGCCAAAATGGAAGAAAGTGCTACTGAGAAAATCATGCCAAAAGCAGTTTGTTGAAGGAGGCAAGACACCTTCCCAGGTCGGCCAATGAATAGCAGAGCACAAAGGAAGGAAAGCAGGAGGGATATCAGAAGAATGTATGTGAGGTCCTTATTGTTTGCTTTGACAATAGGAGTGTCCTTGTACTTCATGAAGATGCCCAGAATGAAGACGGTGATGAGAGAAAATTTGAGAGCAAACGCAGCTAAAATTATCCCCAGGGGCTCTCCAAAAGACAGGAAAATAATTTCTTTGGGAAAACATCCATCTTTGTCCTCATTTGGATACTGATATTCAGGGCATTCAAAGCATTCATCAATGTCTGAAGAACAAGAAGTTTCAAGGTGAAAACCAGTTTATTGAGGTGGCTCTACAAATAGAATGCTAGCTAATGTAGATATCAAAGCACATGCAAATGCTTAAAAGGCTATATAGGTGGTGCATTACACCATACAAAAATCTCTAAATATTATAAAAATGCATCAAACGAATATTGGAAATGTGAACAACAGACCGGAACTTTTTTCCATACCTGGTGGACTTGCCCGAAAGCGCAACAGTTTTGGAAAGACATAAATGAAGCCATACAAAAGATCTTAAAAATAAAAATTCAAAGAGAGCCTGAATATTTTTTATTAGGCATGCTCAATATAGAAAAAGACAAGAATAAAGGGATTTTGTTTAATTTCTTGGTCACTGCTACCAATATAGTGTACGCCAGGAACTGGAGACCAAAAGAAATACCGAGAAAAGTGTTAGAGATTATGAACATGGACAGACTTACCTATTGGCTTTCATCTAACCAAAGCTTATCTAAGAAAGAAGCTAATTGGGACCTTGTAAAAGACTATTTAAAACAGATGAAAATAGATCTCATCTGCTGAAGACATTCAATATTAAGGAAAAATGAAGACGTAGGGGAAGCAGAACAATTATAACATAATATTAATTCCAAATAAACTTAAAAGACAACCAAAAGCAAGAAGGAAGTCAACAAATATCTATGTTTCTTTTTTCTTTTTTCTTTTTCTTTTTTTTTTACAATTTTTAGAGTTTCAAATTTTTCATTTTTTCTTTTTCAATTTTTAAAACTTTTTTCTCTTTTTCCTTTTTCTTTCCTCTTTTCTCTCTTTTTCCTATTTTCTATACAAGCAAATGTTCTCCCACTTTCAATGTAAAGGAAATACTATCTTTAGATTTCTTTTTTCATTTTCTTTTGTTTACATGACAAAATTTCAATTAAAGCATTGGGGGGGGGGGGCACATGCAAAGTTCTAGATTTTGAAATTTGGTTACCCTGCTCAGAAGGATATCTTAGCTATGAGTAACAGTAAGATTTTCACCTGTTGTGTTTGCCACACTGTCTTCTATCATGGAACTAATACAATCTCAGTGCAGGAATTTGCTGAGGTTTAACCCCTTCCCTACCCACGCAGTCCAGATACCAGTTGTTCTTCACAACATCAGATATAGTTTCCTTATAATAACTGGAAAGTATTTTCATATTAGTCATCTTGCAGCAAATTTAAACCTTTATAATATATTCAAAGACCAAGTTCCGAGATGTATGTACAATATACAACTCATAGATAGAGAATCCTATGTTTCCTACCTGTGTGGTTTGAAATCTTGCCCTCTGGACATGGAATGCAATCATAGCAGCAAAATTGCTCCCCTTCCTTCTTTCTTTTATTAGAGCCCATCTGGCATTTTTCATTACATCTAGAGAGGGGTAGTTCCTGTTCTTAAAAAAAAAAAAACCCTGAGAGACTTGTGAAAATCTGAATCCCATTTCACCATATAAAGCAGACATTGCCCCATTTGTAACTATGAGTTGTATGTAAGTCAGATGCCTGTAAATTGGGGACTGCCTAGCTACTTGTTGTTGTTCTTGTTGTTGTTTTTGCCATCATAGGCACTCACTATTTTTATTAACATTTGTTTATGTAGTGCCTCTCCGTTGGCGCCCCCTTGTTGTGAGGGAGAGGCTTGCATACCCTAATGAAGTTGTGAACTATGCTGGCGGTGGCATAATAGCCACCAGTAGGGCCTCCCATGCCAGACAGGTCACAACCGAAGGGTCTGACAAAGAGTGTCAAAGGGCAAGATCAGGCCTGGATTAACACCTTTTTGCGCCCTAGGCCACACTTTGGAATTACGCCCCCTTCAAGCTAACCTCTACCGCACACCTCCTCCCCACACACACACTCACACACACATCACTCAGACCCACACTTGGCTGGCTTTCGCCATGGTGCCTCCGGAGCAGAAGAGAAAGGCGAGCAGGCACCATCCCGCCACCTCCAAGGCCCCCATTCCCACCGGCTGGAAAGCTCCACTCAGCTCTGAAGGTCTCCTCGGGATGCTTGGGGAGAGCGCAGCGGGTGCAAACTCGCGCCAAAGGCGCACTGGGGGGAGAGAGGGGGTGTCCGCTTGGCGTGCACTCCCGCACGCCAAGGTTGGGGTTTGCACGGCTTTTGTTCGCCTGCTCCCGAAGGCAGGAGAGCAAGACCCTGGGCTGGCCTTGATCCTTCCTTCCCTCCCTCCCATGGCTCCCTTTGGCCAAGCAGCCCGCCCCAGTTTGGTCCAAGAGCGCAGGAGCGAGCCTGGGTTGGTGTGGTCTCATGCTGGCGACCTGGGAGAGGTCCACCGAAGCAATGCTCTTTCTCTCCCCCCTCCCTCCCTCTCTTCCTTCCTTCTTTCCTTTCTTTCTTTCCTCTTAGTTGCCTCATTCTCCTCCTTCTCCCCTCCCTCCCACCGCCCTCTCCCGGACTCTGCCGCTCAGCCCTGGCTGCAGGAATTTACAGTCTTGCCGCCGGGGGAGTCGGGCGAGTTGCCATGGGGATGGCTTCCCCGGGAGCCAGGAGGTCAGGCCAGCCAGAAACCCACGGGCAAATCAATGGATCAATGTGAGGGCCCTACCACAGCCCAGAGATTGAGAGACGGAGGGGACGGAGCAGAGACTTTGCCAGGAGGAGGAGCAAGGAGGGGCACGAGAAAGGGGGAAAGAGGGGTGCGAACCAGGTTTTTTGGGTCCGTGATCTGCGCCCCCCGGCTTGCGCCCCTAGGCCATGGCCTAGGTTGGCCTTATGGGTAATCCGGGCATGGACAGGATGGGCTCTCTAGTCTTTTGGCAACCATCCAAGAAGAAAACTCTGATTTCAAACCCGGGTAGATGATGCTTGTTTAACCCTGTAAGATCAACCATCTAAGAGAAGGAAACTCAAACCTAACCTATGACCTGAGGACTTCGCTGCCACCGCCCCAGCTTGCTAGGCCCCGGCAGATGAACCTTTGGTTTAAAGTGTGAGGCCAGTTCTGTGCACACTGCGCTCCACCAGAAAAATCCATTGCACAGGCTTGAAGGTCATATCCAACCTCCAAATCATCAACGCGCATGTAGAAAGTGTGGGATGAATCTTCGTTAGCGAAGAAAAGCCAAGAAGGAGGAGGAGGAGGAGGAGGAGGAGGAGGAGGGAATGTAGTGCCATCACTGAACCAGTGTGATTTGAGCTTTGGAATGCCACTTTGAGGGACAAGGTTTTGAACTCCCTCCCAGGCATGGCTACCTGCTGGGTTACCTTGAACAAGTCACATTCTATTAACTTTAGAGGAAGGTCAAGAGAGCCCAATGATAGGTTCACCTTATGAGGTGATGTAAGTCAGACATGACTTGACATAACTGTACTGGCTGTAAGGTTCTTTAATAGTATGTTAAGGAATAGTGACATTTATACAAACATAAATAGTCTTTTGAAGGCAACCATAAGTCTGAACTGGCCCTCAGTGAAAATGAGTTATCTAGACAAAAGGAAGATGTATATCTCACGCCCTTATCATTGTTGCCCAGAGCCTGGAATTTGGAAGGGTTAAAGAGATTTGGAGTTGCAAATATCGAGTCTAGTATTCATCATATGTGATACAGGATTTTGGCTAACATTATGTTGCCATTACTAATAATGACATTCTGTTGGTTTTGTCATTGCTGGATAACTCTTTTGTCATGATATTTAAATCAATGCAAAAAAAATCTTCCCCATCACATTTAGTCTGACAAGAAGATACACCTATTTCAACATTTGAAGAATGACCTTCATCAGAGGAGAAATATCTGGATTCTCCATGAAACTGAACTTACCTGGTTGAAGATGCTGGGCCACACAATGGCATCATCTTGAATAATAAAACTCTTGTCTGCCGGAGCCCGTGGTTCCATTGTACCAACTTTTATTTTCACAAAAGACTGATTTGGAAATGTGACCCAGTTGATAATATCAAATCCAGCTAATAATTCCCCATTTTGATCAAAGGAGACCTCTTCCCCAGCACTATTGTTAAATGTAACTCTTCTCAGAAAATGGTGGAGCTAAATGAGAATAGGAAGGAATTGATGGAGAAGTGCATGGAAAGATGAAACATATATCTCAAAGTGATAATGGTTCACATTATCAGGTTTTGTCACCTAAGATGTATCAGCCCTCTCTTTCAGGCTTCCGAAATCATAACAGCACCATAATACACAGGCTGACAATTCATATCTGTACCAATGAGCATAAAACCCATTGTGCAATGGTCACATTGGTCCCCCCACCTTCCACCCCAATGTAGTACTGTCATGGCAACATGCTAAATATGGAAATTTTTTTGTGCAGGAGCGACTTGAGAGGCTGCAAGTCACTTCTGGTGTGAGAGAATCTGCAAGGACGTTGCCCAGGAGATGCCTGGATGTTTTTGATGTTTTACCATCATTGTGGGAAGCTTTGCTCATGTTTCTGCATGGAGAGCTGGAGCTGACAAAGGGAGCTCATCCACGCTCCCCAAATTGGAACCTCCAATCTGTCGGTCTTCAGCCCTGCCGGCACAAGGATTTAAAACATTGCGTGACAGGGGGCTCCTCTGAATATGGATGAAACTACTCAATACTATTTTTCACAGACATATTAAGCAGACTTACAAAGATGTATGTAAACTCGGGAATTTCAAATCTTGGGGCCCATTACTTTGGTGGTAGTTTTCTGCAAGGTAGCAAAGTGGTCTGTGCTGAACAAAACGTCTGCTTACAATAAACAGTATAGTTAATGCAATACATGATATCATTGATTAAAACTTGTTAATCTAAATATGCATACAAGGCACCAACTGCTGTTACCTCAAAAGATCGAAAGGATTGGCTCTAATATAAGCAGAACACATAATGCATCCCCTGAATTAGAAGGATCGATTATTGCATTCTTCCTTTTTTTTGAAAAAAAAACCCCTCTGCATTAGTAAGATTACCTGAAATGGGTGTCGACTCCAACGTTCCTCTTTTGCACCATTCAACACTGCTCTCTGTTTCAATTTAGTTGAATACATGGCCTGCAAAGCATGTGCAATGGCATAGGCAGCATTGTAGATGCTGTAGCTGTGGCTGGTCATGCTCAATTCAAAAACAGAAGCAGGAAGCGCCTCTAGCTTCTCCTTCCCAGTACAGAACATATTATTCTTCTTGTCTAATGAAGGATTAGGCAAGTCACAGTTAAATACCTCTTCCCAGAAAGTCCACAGAAACTTGTCTTTTTTTGCTGAGAGAGGGTTTCTTGTCTGAAGAAAGTGTTTGAATCCTGAAAGTGCCTTTGAATGAACTTCAAAGGAAATAGCCCCATGAAGGAAATCTATATCCCAGTCTCGTACAAAAGAAAGCATTGCAAGCTCCATCTGAGCTGTCATCACCCACACTTTTGTGCTGCTTTTCAGGGGCGTATCCATTAGTTCTGCAATATATATCATCAGTCTAATAACCATAATATTAGTAGTTTCACCATGCACGAGAATCACATTGACAGTACTTCGCATAACATCTCTAATCATTTCCTTATATTTCTCTGCAAATGCATCAAGAGCATTAGTAAAGTCGGGTTTGGACATTCTTGCAATGAATTGGAAGCAGATGCCCTGCTGAGCAAACAAGGGAAGAACATATTGTACAAATCGCTGCCCAGTATTGTCATCTCGACAAACGACTCCAATCCATATCCAGTTGAAATGTAAGAGTAACCGCAAAATCCCTCCATACTGATTACCAATTTGGGGAAACATACGGTGGAAGAAAAGACCTTGTACTTCATTATTTGCCACCGGAGATGATCCAAAGATAAGCTAGAGAGAAAGAGGGGGGGGGGAGACAGACATGAGGATTAATGAAATCTCAATCAACATTTCAATTCCCTTTAAATATTATATCAAGAAATGTTGCTGTTATTTTTGTTCATGCAATGGATTTTCTAATACTATGCTGAAATGCACTGGCAAGTTGACTTCCATTGGAGCATCTGAACTCCAAACCAATGAGTTGTCACTATCAGGTTAGCTCATGTTAAAAGTCCCCAGCATGTATAGTTAAAGTCTGTGGACCTGAACAGTGGTCAGAAACTGTAATCAACTGGAGTAGCTTTATGTTTATATCCAAGCTCAATTTCAAGATATTGGTTTTGAATTAAACACTTTCCACCAATTATTTCTGAAAGACCGCCTTGTCCTGCATCATTATCTCCATAATTTAAGATGTTCACAAATGGCATGTTGCATGTCTCATGACCTCAACAGGATTGGAGAAGCATCAGGCTACACATCCATGGACTCCATGGAGTTTCTCCAAGCATCTCGACACTTCTCTAATCCCTGTGCATCTGGCTATAGGGATGGGGTTATTTACCAGGTGCTTTTCGATTCCTCTCTGCTCACCAAGAAAGTAGTGGCAGTGTAAGATGGCCTGGAGGCTTCAAAGTAAATGAGCATAAGGAGTTGGGATTGGGCTGAATAAGGAGGAAGAACCCTACACCTCACAGAACCCAAATAAGATCGGCACACATATGCATAAAATTGGAAAAACCCCAATCCCTTGCCATGCAAGAACGTGGATTCAAAACATCCACAACAGATGCACATTCACCCTCTGCTTAAAAACCTCTAGAGAACAATACAGCACCAAGTTCTGAGGCACCATATTCCATTGCTAAACAGCTCTTACGGGTATAATCTTAAATCTGAGGTACATAAGTGTCACTGAGCAAAATCAAATGATCAAAATCTCAGAGGCTGAACTATTTCATGCACAATCTGTGTATACCCTCAGGTCAGCTGTCAACGTATGGTGACCACATGGATTTTAAAGGTTTTCTTAAGCAAGACATATTCAGATATGTTCTTTTTTCCAGTTTCTCAGAAATATAGTCTGTGGCGTCTTAGTTTCATTGTCAGCCCCCCATCCAAATATTAAGATCAGATGGTATCTGGTATCTTTACGGTATTTAGGCATTAGCTTTCTATTATATGTTGGACTGTGGAAATACAAGTGGAGAATGAAAAACGGTCTTCTGTATAAAGCAATGTAACATGTCTATCAGAATGCTAAACCAAACTCTCATTATGTTATATTTAAGCACAATTTTCCCCATTGTGTACCTACAACCTGGATTAGAGTTTAGACTTTAACACATGGTTAAGTTTTTGTGCTTGTACACACATCTTACTTGTGGCATCTTGTATATACACAGGATAGTTGCCAAGTGAAGACAAAAATCAGCGTGGGGTCCTGAAATCACTGCTGCTGGAAGATTCTCAGTCTCACATTTGTAATTGACAGCAAGTCTGCGCCGTCTGGACAAAAGTTCCACTGCAGCAAGGTAGGTCCCAATTTCAGTGAAACAGTTGTTATAGATGTGGAAACCCAGGGAGACATTGGGTAAGAGTTGTTGGTTGTCATTGGTCTCCTTTACAGCAAATGCCATGGCCGCAATGTGCTGGTAGAGATGTGTATATAGCCTGTAAGAAGTGATATTTTCTTTGTAATTGTCTCTCTTCTTCAAATGAGAGCACTTGTTCCAGTTCAATCAAATGTAACAGTCACCCATCATAAAGAAAAATGTAAGAATGTGAGGAAGGCAAAGAGCGAGACAGAGGGAAGGTTGCTATTTTGCCTGCAATCGACTGAAGTGTTTGAAAACATTCACAAGAAATGTTCACAAACTAATTCAAAAGCTCTACCACCAGGCATAGCTCTCATGCAAATATCAATGCAGGCACATCTCTTGAGTTCTATGTATTGTTCAATCTTTAACTCATTTTGTTCTTCAGCAGGATTCTAGAAAAAGGAATTTATGGAGAAGGCCATATTTACTTGGAAAACAGAATTTTGTTGTCATTCTTCAATGGAATTCAAGCTAAATGTCTTGCGTATACATTATTTCAGTTTGTCTTCATTATCATTGGCACCACAATGCATTAACAAGCAAATTGAAAAAGGCATGCATTTAAAATTCATTATGTAATGAAGTACTGAGCTACTTACAGAGGAACTTCAGAAAGTTCTTGAAATGGAGGTCTTTCAAATGTTATTTTCTCTGAGAATATGAAGATCTGAGACATAATTCCTCCAATGATGATCTCTCCGGGTTGATAATATTGATATTGTGTATGGGCAGGTTCTCTGAAGGAACACTGAACACTAGGATTCTTGCCTGCCACTTGAGACAGCAACATTACCACCACAAATGTCATCACTTTCCAAAACAATCTTAAATGTGTGTTAGCCATCTCTTTCCACATTGCCATTCTAGAACCTCTGACTAGGAAAAACTGGTTTATTCGGTTCCCTCCTCTGTAGATTCAAAGCGAGAAAGGTGAGCTGTAAAGAAGTGGTAACTGTACTGTGTGTAGCTGTTGCCCATGTAATGAAAGGCACAGGAGGTATTAATAATAGGTCTTTCTTCACAGTTTTCTTTGAGGCCACTTTAACTCTTTAGAGACAGACCAAAAAAAAGAAACACAAGTAATTATACAGACTTAGATAAATGCAGGATTGAAAATTACTGACTTTGGAAACATGCTTATCAAATCTCAGCAAAACTATTCCTGATCTTTGGGGAACAACTAAATTAAAGGTTTATTTGGCTTTCATTTTTCCTTCTGACCTAGGGTTGCCACTTTTTGATATAAGAAATAAGGGGAAATTACCTTAAAAAAGGGATTTTTCACAAAAATAAGGGACACTTCCTTCCGCATGGCTGCTTGGGTGATAAAAGCAAAGGCTGGAAGGAAGGAGGGGGGGGGGGTGGCGGCTTGGGAGCGGGCAATGGGAGCCCACCTGGCCTTACCTGTCACCCACTTCAAAGCCGAGCAGGTGGGGTGGATCCCAGGGCGGGCAGGTGGGGGGAGCTGCCATGGAGAACGAACTCCATGGCTTCGTGTGGAGGTGGCCTGATAGGTGGCGGGGCCCTTCTGGAGGGGGTGGGGAGGGGCGGGGGCATTTCTTGGCCGTGTGAGTGCCAGGGGGACTGGGGAAGGAGAAGCTATGTTATGCACCATAATGGGGGGGGGGGAGAGATGGCAGGCCTGGCCTTGCATTCTGGGAGTGGCAGGGCAACCAAGCCAGGCCCTTCTCTTTCTCTCCCTCTTCCGCCAGCGTTTCTCTAGATGCGGGGGAAACTACAACTCCCAAAAATCAAGGTCAGTTCCCTACCAAACCCCTCCAGTATGCTCAGTTGGTCATGAGGGTTCTCTGTGCCATGTCTAAGTCCAGTCCATTGTTGCGGGAGGGGGGGGGACTCACAGTTTCTCTGGGTGTGGGTGAACTGCAACTCCCAAAATGAATGGCAATTCCCCCTCCTGCTGCCACCTGTCCTGTACTTTAAATACGGGACAGGAGCTGAAAATACGGTACATGGTTTTGATTATAACCTGAATGCTTCCTATTTGGAAAGTGAGTTCGACTTCTGTGTTGCAGCTTCAGCATCTAGGCAGAAAGCATTGAACAGATAAAGCAGAGATACCTCCCTACCATGCTGCGATTGATAACCATTGAGCTTCATGACAATTGGAAAGCTGAAGTTTACCAGCAAAGCCCATGCCATCGCCTTATTGACTGACTAAACTTGGAGTCTGATCAAGCCTCATTTTTAAGCAAAGAAAGTGTGAGTTCATGAATGAGGAATACAATGGCAGACAATAACACTGGCTGACCCATTTAACAGATGCATCAAGCTCCTATTTACCTATGATGCTTTAAGTTTACCTCCCTCCAAACCAAATCTCATCTCAATGTTATCCATAATTTATCAACATTACAGGATCCTCTCTCCCCCTCTGCCCTTAAATGGCAGTTATTCAAGGAAAGTGGAATAACAAGAAATGATAATTTGATAAAACACAAGGAAAATGGAGTAAATACTAGTTGAAAGGGCTTAATAAATGACCAATCTTTCCTTTGGCATCCAACAAAATGATGTGTCTATAAGAGAAATACCGGTATATGTTATGATATTTTGTCTGGAAAAGAGCTTGAGAAAGTTGGTCAGAAGGAATATACATTTCAGTTGTCAAAACTTCTCTAAATTTCCAATCAACACTTTTTTATCCCACTTTTCTGCCCATAAGAACTCCAGGCAGAAAATAATAGCATGACACAACACAATAAAATTTCAAAAGAAGGTAAATATTTTTGGGGGGAAATGGCCTTCATAACCTTTTTGAAAAAGTAAAATGATGTCATATGCGTTTGGCAAATGTGAATCTCCATGAACATCTGGAGATGTTTCAACTAGTGGTTGGAAACCACTAGTCAAGGAAAGCCATTACCTTGTTAGAAGTCAACCCTTGTTGGAAGTCAATCCATTACATGAATGTTCACAAGCATTCATGTAATGGCACACAGGTAACTCAGCTGTTAAAGTGTTAAACTCCTCTTCGTTGGCGCCTTCTTGTTGTGGGGGAGAGGCTTGTGTACCCTAATGAAGTTGTGAGCTATGCTGGCGGTGGCATAATAGCTACCGGTAGAGTCTCCCATGCCAGACAGGTCACAACTGAAGGGTCTGACGAAGAGCGTCAAAGGGCAGGATGGGCTCTCTAGCCTTTTGGCATCCACCCTAGGAGAAGGAAAACTCTGATTTCAAACCCGGGCAGATGGTGCTCGTTTAACCCTGTAAGGTCAACCATCTAGAGAAGGAAACTAGAACCAAACCTACGACCTGAGGACCTCGCTGCCACCGTCCCAGCTTGCTAGGCCCCGGCAGACGAACCTTTGGTTTAAAGGGTGAGGCCAGTTCTGTGCACACTGCGCTCCACCAGAAAGGTCCATTGCATAGCCTCGAAGGACACATCCAACCTCCGAATCATCAGCGCGCTTGTAGAAAGCATGGGATGAGTCCTTCCTGAATCTTCGTTCGCGAAGAAAAGCCAAGAAATGATAAACCATGTCTTTGAACTGGCAGGGATAAAGATATCTATTCAAAAGTCTGGTTAGATATCACTAGTCAATAGGTTCTAACACAATTATTTAATCATACAAGAATACATAAGGCATCATATAATAATACACAAATTAAGCATCATACATATTACAATGTGACCGCATTGGTACCGTGTCCGAAGGATGGCTGAGTCATAATGTTCATCAAATATGTATAGTTCAGTCCATTCAGAACTCAGAATAGTGTCCGTAGGCTCTAATGAAGAGCAGTGGGCACGGCAACCAAAGGTGCGGTGAGGAAATCCTTGCCAGATAGACCAAAATAAACCTGAGCCATACAATCCAGGCTCTCGGAAATAAAATAAGCAAGCCGACGGAGGTATATTCCTTCAAATCTGGGCCGCTGAGATCCGTTTGAATCTTTTTCAAAGGCAGATATCCATTGTGCAGGTTTAGGTCCTACAGGATTACATATTGCAAATAATACAACTAATAAAGCATGTTGAACATCACATAACCAATAAACATGTATATATCTCATTTGCGAAGTCGCAATACACCCGCATATTTAAAAGATACTTCTGATTTTTTGAGGAAAGTTGAGAATAAGACAGTCCAATCCAACGACATCTTATACACTATTGATGTGGTTTCTTTATATACACATGTTCCTTTAATAGACTTACGAATGATGCTTATGGACGTTCTGGATGATAGGCAAGAAAAATTAACTCCTACTAGCTTTCTAATGGAAATTTATGACATTTTGTGCGATTATAATTATTTTCAATTTGAATATGATTATTATGTCCAAAAAATGGAATTTCAATGGGCCAGGCCGCTGCACCATCCTTAGCCAATATATTTATGGCCTTCCTGGAAAAGGAATATATTTTTGGGCCGTACCATACACGCTTTACATCTCATATTAATATCTATCATCGGTTTATTGATGATATTTTCCTAGTGGCCAATAAGGACCTCCCACAGTTGGAATTTATGCAATGGATGAATAGCTGGCACCCCAATATTTCATTTACGTTTGTGTTCAGCGAACACAGTGTGAATTTCTAGACCTAACGGTCTTTAAAGCTAATAACGTTCTAAAATGCAAAAATTATAAAAACCTGTAAGTACTAATTCATACTTACACTTTAAAAGCCACCATTCATACAAATTAAAATACAACTTACCTTATACTCAATTCCTCAGGATTAAACGGAATTGCTCCTCGTTATCTGATTATAACGCGCAGGCAAATAATATGATGAGAGATTTCATCCAAAGGGATATCCCCACTACATTGTTGAAAACGCAAGAAACAAAGCTGATAGTAAAGATCGCCTCTCTTTTGCACCCAGTTACTAAACAGTCTCCAGAAAGAGTAGTCTGGCCACTCACCCTGACTCCTCTAAATAGAACATACACATCGATAGTAAAAAATTTTGGCCGCTCATTTCTAATATTAAAGGCCTGGAATGCCCTCCATTATTGCACACAAGCGGACTAGGAACTTGAGACAAATCCTGACCCATGCCACCCATATCAAACCACCTAAGTCTAATTTTGCAGTTGGCACGAGACCTTGTGGGAATTGCTCCATTTGTTCAAATATATGTATTGATAGGACTATCTATAGCCCCCAACTAAATAAACATTTCCCGGTTAAATCCTTCGCAACATGCGCCTCCTCCGCAATTATATATGCGATTTTTGTGAATGTCAAAAATTTACGTTGGTATGTCTTCGAGAAAGTTGAAACAGAGATTTATTGAACACAGGAGTAAAATTAATAATAATAGCACAGAAATTCCTTTCTACCAACACTGCATGGAGAAAAAGCATTCCCCTGCGTCTTTAAGAGTAATGGTTTTGGAAAAACCTCTTGTTCCACCACACGGAAACCTTTCACAGGTGCTCCGTAAGCTTGAAGTATCCTGGACAATAAAATTAAAAAGCGAATTACCTTTTGGCCTTAATGAGGCGGTCAATTTGCATTCCCTCCTAATTTAGGATAATGTATTTAATGTGTATGCTCTAGGGTGGTAATTCACCTTAATCGGTCACCGCGCTCAAGTGCTGCGTGTGGTTTCTCTCCCTAATCTTGGTATGTATTGCGACTTCGCAAATGAGATATATACATGTTTATTGGTTATGTGATGTTCAACATGCTTTATTAGTTGTATTATTTGCAATATGTAATCCTGTAGGACCTAAACCTGCACAATGGATATCTGCCTTTGAAAAAGATTCCGAAACGGATCTCAGCGGCCCAGATTTGAAGGAATATACCTCCGTCGGCTTGCTTATTTTATTTCCGAGAGCCTGGATTGTATGGCTCAGGTTTATTTTGGTCTATCTGGCAAGGATTTCCTCACCGCACCTTTGGTTGCCGTGCCCACT
Organism: Anolis apletophallus; assembly: GCA_030556195.1. Classification (NCBI taxonomy): domain Eukaryota; kingdom Metazoa; phylum Chordata; class Lepidosauria; order Squamata; family Anolidae; genus Anolis; species Anolis apletophallus. The sequence goes on along the minus strand of JARBWK010000008.1, from coordinate 139,879,758 downwards.
GCTCTTCATTAGAGCCTACGGACACTATTCTGAGTTCTGAATGGACTGAACTATACATATTTGATGAACATTATGACTCAGCCATCCTTCGGACACGGTACCAATGCGGTCACATTGTAATATGTATGATGCTTAATTTGTGTATTATTATATGATGCCTTATGTATTCTTGTATGATTAAATAATTGTGTTAGAACCTATTGACTAGGGATAAAGATATGCCACTGCACAAAAACCATATACAGGTCCTTCTCAAAAAATTAGCATATAGTGCTAAAGTTCATTATTTTCCATAATGTAATGATAAAAATTTAACTTTCATATATTTTAGATTCATTGCACACCAACTGAAATATTTCAGTTCTTTTTTGTTTTAATACTGATGATTTTGGCATACAGCTCCTGAAAACCCAAAAATCCTATCTCAAAAAAGTAGCATATCAGGAAAAGGTCCTCTAAACAAGCTATTAACCTAATCATCTGAATCAACTAATTAACTCTAAACACCTGCAAAAGATTCCTGAGGCTTTTAAAAACTCCCAGCCTGGTTCATTATTCCAAACCGCCATCATGGGTAAGACTGCCGACCTGCCTGCTGTCAGGAAGGCCATCATTGACACCCTCAAGCAAGAGGGTAAGACCCAGAAAGAAATTTTTGACCAAATAGGCTGTTCCCAGAGTGCTGTATCAAGGCACCTCAATGGGAAGTCTGTGGGAAGGAAAAAATGTGGCAGAAAACGCTGCACAACGAGAAGAGGTGACCGGACCCTGAGGAAGATTGTGGAGAAGGACCGATTCAGATCTTGGGGACCTGCGGAAGCAGTGGACTGAGTCTGGAGTAGAAACATCAAGAGCCACCGTGCACAGGCGTGTGCAGGAAATGGGCTACAGGTGCCGCATTCCCCAGGTCAAGCCACTTTTGAACCAGAAACAGTGGCAGAAGCGCCTGACCTGGGCAACAGAGAAGCAGCACTGGACTGTTGCTAAGTGGGCCCAAGTACTTTTTTCTGATGAAAGCAAATTTTGCATGTCATTCAGAAATCAAGGTGCCAGAGTCTGGAGAAAGACTGGGGAGAAGGAAATGCCAAAATGCCTAGAGTCCAGTGTCAAGTACCCACAGTCAGTGATGGTGTGGGGTGCCATGTCAGCTGCTGGTGTTGGCCCACTGTGTCTTATCAAGGGCAGGGTCAATGCAGCTAGCTATCAGGAGATTTTGGAGCACTTCATGCTTCCATCGGCTGAAAAGCTTTATGGAGATGAAGATTTCATTTTTCAGCACGACCTGGCACCTGCTCACAGTGCCAAAACCACTGGTAAATGGTTTACTGACCATGGTATTAAATGGTATTACTGTGCTCAATTGGCCTGCCAACTCTCCTGACCTGAACCCCATAGGGAATCTGTGGGATATTGTGAAGAGAAAGTTGAGAGACGCAAGACCCAACACTCTGGATGAGCTTAAGGCCGCTATCGAAGCATCCTGGGCCTCCATAACACCTCAGCACTGCCACAGGCTGATTGCCTCCATGCCACGCCGCATTGAAGCAGTCATTTCTGCAGAAGGATTCCCGACCAAGTATTGATTGCGTAACTAAACATAATTATTTGAAGGTTGACTCTTTTTTTTGAAAAACACTTTTATTTTATTGGTCGGATGAAATATGCTAATTTTTTGAGATAGGATTTTTCGGTTTTCAGGAGCTGTATGCCAAAGTCATCAGTATTAAAACAAAAAAAGACCTGAAATATTTCAGTTGGTGTGCAATGAATCTAAAATATATGAAAGTTTAATTTTTATCATTACATTATGGAAAATAATGAACTATAGCACTATATGCTAATTTTTTGAGAAGGACCTGTATTTGGTTAGCAGAGTTTTTAAAAGTTGAAGTTGAAATTGCAGTTTCCCAAAATATATACTCTCCCTTAAAACCTCTTAGTTTAAAATATGGACTCAGAGACAAAAACAGTCTTCTTTTAAAAGTAACATATCTTGTTTATTCATAAACATATTGTATTAATTCAGCATACAGGTACATTTACAGATAAGATGGAGTTTCTCTGTGTTGAGAACACAGGGCATCATTCTTAATCAATAGTTCATAGTCCAAAGTCATTAAGTATACATCTTATGAAAGTCCAAACTGTATAACTACTCACTGCTTCTCAAAGCAAACAGATAGTAAACTGTTCCTGCATAAGTCCAAAAGACATCTGCTTCTATTGAACTCCAAAAGAATACCTGCTTTCACTGAAGTCAAAAAGCATTCTGCAGCCACTTCCACTGAGGTCTAAAATGATCTGCTAACACTGAAGTCCAAAAACCTACTGGTAAGAAAATGGAGTCTTGAGTCTGAACATGTTCAGTACAATTACATGTCTGTAGCCCCTCCCACACCAAAGAGGTAGAGTCAAACTGGCAAATCAATATATACATACAATAATAAATGTAAAAGTTTTCATCTGACATTTAGTCCAGTCATGTCTGACTCTGGGGTTGGTGCTCATCTCTATTTCTAAGCCGAAAAGCCGGCATTGTCCGTAGAAACCTCCAAGGTTATGTGGCCAGCATGACTGCATGGAGCGCCGTTACCTTACCACCACAGCAATACCTACTGACGTGCTCTCAAACTGCTAGGTTGGCAGAAGCTGGGGCTAACAGAGTTAGCAAATATACACATTAACAAACAAATAATGAAGGCTTGGAAGACTGCTATTTCCAACAAATATTATACATATAAATACAAAAATCAAACAGTTCAATATGTGTGTCAATAAAATAAGCATTACATTTAAAAATTGAACATGTACCACCCAAAATATCTGCCTCACCCACAGCTTTATTAACAAATTCTCGGGTACTCAATATTGAATCACATGTAAAGTAAATCCTACTCAACTGAGAAAATTATCTTGAAAAATATCTCTAAGACACAATGATGGATACATTAATGCAGTGGGATTGTATGGCGGATAACATTAGTCTGTGTTTCAAAAGTAGATGAGTTCTTTAGTTCCTTCTTTTTCTTAGCTGCTTCTGGCTGTTTAGCTCAGGCTTCAGCAAGATAACGTAGCATTTTGGTGCAAAGATACAGCTCAATAAACCAAAGCTGGAAGCCAAGATAGAGAAAATCTCTACAGCCACCATATGTTTGCCCTTAGTGCTCAGGTATGTTGGAATGAAGCACAGCCAAACACTGCAAAAGACCAACATGCTGAAGGTGATAAACTTGGCCTCATTAAAACTGTCAGGTAACTTCCTGGCTAAGAAAGCCAAAGTGAGGCTGACAAGAGCGAGGAAACCCAGGAAACCCAAAAGGGCATAAAGCATACTTCCTGAACCTTCATTGCATTTCAGTACAATTTTTTGACTCACTGAGTACATGTCAAGATCTGGGAATGGAGGGGAGGTGGCCAGACATGCAATGCTAACAGCTGCTTGGGTAAGGGAGCAAGAAAGGACAATGGAATATGTCAATCTCTTCCCCATCCATCGCCTTATCCTGGACCCTGGCTTGGTGGCAATAAAAGCTAGAATGACGGTGATGGTTTTGGCCAAAATGGAAGAAAGCGCCACTGAGAAAACCATGCCGAAAGCAGTTTGTTGAAGGAGGCATACCACTTTCCCAGGTCGGCCAATGAATAGCAGGGCACAAAGGAAGGAAAGCAGGAGAGAGGCCAGGAGAATGTAGGTGAGGTTCTTATTGTTTGCTTTGACAATAGGAGTGTCCTTGTACTTCATGAAGATGCCCAGAATGAAGATGGTGATGAGAGAAAATTTAAAAGCAAATACAGCTGAAATGATCCCCAGAGGTTCTTCAAAAGTCAGGAAAACGATTTCTTTGGGCAGACATCCTTCCTTGCCATCGTTTGGATACTGATATCCAGGGCATTCAAAGCATTCATCCGCATCTGAAAAACAAGGAGTTTCAAGGTGAAAAACCAACACATTGTGGTTGCTCTACAAATAGACTGATAGCTAATGTAGATCTCAGGCTCTTCAGAAAGATATCTTTGCTATGAGAAACAACAAGATCTGCACCTTTTTTGCCAGAATTTGTTCTACTCTGTTGGTATAATGAAAAGCATACGTAGTTCACGCTTTATCAGTCCATAAACTGTCTTGCCAGAAAAAGAAAAACATGCCACGCAGATTATTAATAAAGAACAAGTAGTAACACAGAAAAACATATTTACAATTATGAGATCAGTTGCATTGACTCACACAATGTCCTTTTAGAGAGATATAAATGGTAATTCAGTGTCCATGTGGAAAGTCTCCTTCCAGCAGAACTACCTCTTTCTCTGGAAGCACCTGCACAGCTCAAGCATATGAAACAGTTGCCAAAACTCCCAGGCTCAGGTATCTCCCTGGGCATGGCTCAACCAATCAGCTTCGTGCTTTGCATTTCCAGTTAAAACACCAACTGATTTCTTCCATGCCCTAGCACAGTCATTGTCAACCGCTGTGCCTCGGCACACTAGTGTGCCGTGAGCGATCAGCTGGTGTGCCGTAAGAAAACCTCTTCTCCCCGCCTTTCCGCCCCCTCCGAGGTTTTCCCGCGGCACACCAGCCGATTGCAGGACAGCGGATGGGGAACACAACCCTCTCTAGGACCTAGAGAGGCAGGGGAGAGGCAGGGGAGGCTCAGGAGGGGAGGGGCCGGGCGACGCTCTCCTCCTCCTCCAGAAGTGAGCCCACAGGAGGAGGGAACCTGGCGCAAACCAGGAAAACGGCTCCCAGGGCCCAGGACCTGCCTGGGAGCCGAGTTTGTCCGGCTCGGCTCGCGTCTTCCGAAAAAATCCCAGGCAGGGCCTGTTCCCAGGCTCTCCCTCTGCTTGTGAGGGAGAACTGGGGAAACGGAGCCAATCTCGGGGCTTGCCTTCTCCCAAACCGCTGTTTGGGAGAAGGCAGGGCCCAAGAGGCGCCTGCTCCATTTGCCCGAGCCTCCCTCCACATACGAGAGGCTCGGGCAAAGCGGGCCAATTTTCGGGCTTGCCTCCTCCCAAACCGCTGTTTGGGAGAAGGCAAGGCCCCAGAGGTGCTCCGTTTGCCCGAGCTGCCCTCCGCATGCGATTCAGGCAAATGGAGCAGGCGCCCTGGGACCTTGCTTTCTCCCAAACAGCTGTTTGGGATAAGGCAAGAAGAGTGGCTTCTCCATTTGCCCGAACCGCCTCTGCATGTGATAAAACAGAGCAGGCGCCTCTAATCTCCCAAACAGCAGTTTGGGAGAAGGCAAGGCCCAGAGGCACCTGCTCCGTTTGCCCCCCGCCCCTCCCTCCGCCCCCTCCTCTTCGCTGCGGTTCCCTGTCAATTTCCCCCAAACTCCAGCGGTGTTCACGTTTGGGCATAACTATTCATGCCAAGTTTGGTCCTGATCCAACATTGTTTGAGTCCAGAGTGCTTTCTGGATGTAGGTGAACTACAACTCCAAAACTCAAGGTCAGTTAACTATATGTATTACTGTGTTAGAGTGTCATTTTGTTTCATTTTGGTTGGTGGTGTGCCTTGGGATTTTTTAAATGTCAAAAGTGTGCCTCGGCTCAGAAAAGGTTGAGAAACACTGCCCTAGCATACTCTACAACCAAAGCAATCTCAGTGAATGCTACTGTTGCACTGAGACTATATATGGACGGATCCAACATAAGCTACCTTCTCATGTTTCTACATTCCTTTAAATGTAGCAAATGGACAGCACTTGAAAAATCAGGAGATGTGCTGAGGATAAACTTCCTGTCTATCTGCATAATCATTATTCACCACATCAGACATGTTTGGATAACATTTGATATCAGCCATTTTTCAGCAAATATAAAACTTTAGGATATACTATGCAATCAATTTCTGAGATGTAGGTATGATGCCAAGTCAACTGATACAAAAAACTATTCTTCTTCTTACCTATGTGGTTTGAAATCTTGCCCTCTGGACATGGAATGCAATCATAGCAGCAAAATTGCTCTCCTTCCTTCTTTCTCTTACTAAAGCCCAACCGGCATTTATTGTTACATCTAGAGAAGGGTAGTGCCTGTCCATTGAAAGAAAACACACACACTCAAACTGGAGTGTCTTCTGGAAAATTGAGTATTATTATTATTATTATTATTATTATCCTGCTTGCTCATCTGATGGAGAAATATTTTATTTTGTCAAAATATCAACTGGATTCCTGCCTCCAATTCTGGGCACCACAAATCAAGATGGATGTGGACAAGGTGGAACAGGTTCAGAGAAGAGCAACCAAAAAGATCAAAGGTTTGGAGGCCAACCCCTTTGAGGAGCAGTTGAGACATTAAGCTTGAGAGGGGATGGGATGGGCATGTTTACATATCTGAAAGGACATCATGTTGAAGAGGTAGGAAGATGTTTTTGCTGCTACTTTAGAAACTAGGGCATGGGAAAATGGATTCAAATTGCAGGAAAAGATATTCCACCTAAACATTAGGACGAATTTCCTGATGGCAAGAATTGTTAAACAGTGAAATGTGTTGCTTGTGAGTGTGCTGGAGTCTTCTTCTTTGGAGGCTATTAAACAGGCTGGATGACATTTATCAGCAGTGCTTTCATTGTGTTTTCCTGCATACGCTGAATGGCGCTTCTGGTCTTCTCTCAACTTTATGATTCTATGATTCTAGAATTTATATGTATTGTATTGGTTTCTTTGTAAATCAGTGCCCTTTGGATACCATCGATTCCAATCTCAGTTCTCCAGACAAAGGGAAGATGAACGTTGAATCATAGTTTGGCAAGTAATTGGAGCAATGCAATAAGTGACCACGAATCAATGTGTTTGACAAATGGAACAGCCCTGGATTATGTTTTGGATGGTGAGATTTTAGTTGATGTTTTAATAATCGATGTTTTAATTGTTTGATTTTAATTGTACTTGTTTATTTGAAATATGTATGTATGGCATAGAATTGCTGTCTGTTGTAAGGCTGCCCTGAGTCCCCTCCAGGGTGTGAAGGATAGGGTACATATATGGTAAATAAACAAATAATCAAACGCCCTTAATATTGTCCCCTAGAGCATGGTAACTGGAAGGATTATAGAGATTGGGGTTGGGGATACTGAGTCTCGTATTCCTCATATCTGATGCAGGATTTTGGCAACCGTTGACTGAAAATTTTGTCATAACTACCATCCTTGTACCATTTCACATAAAGACATTCTATTTGTTTTGCCTGAAAACTCTCTTGTAATGTTTAGACAATGGACAATATTGTTCTTTATTATATCTGGTCTGATGAGAAGCAGGCCTGGATTAACTAATTTTGGCACCCTAGGCCACACTTTTGGAACGACACCCCCAAACCAACCTCTACTAACGCACCCCCCCTCCCCCCGCGCTCGCGCGCCCTCCTTCCTTGACTCAAGGAAGCCGGGCACGTCATGGAGGAGGAAGAGGAAGGGAAGCCCCACCCCTGGGGTGAGCTGTCCCTTCCTTCCTCCTCCTCCGTGACGTGAAGCCGGGAGTGTCACGGAGGAGGAGGAGGAAGGGAAGCCCTGCCCCTGGCGCGAGCCATCCCTACCTTCCCCCTCTGCGATGCGAAGCCGGGCACGTCGCGGAGGAGGAAGGGAAGCTTCGTCCCTCCCTCCTCAAGCCACGCTGAGGCCTCTGGGAGTCTTAGCGCGGCCTGAGGAGGGAGGGAGGAGCCAAGGAGGACTGCGGCAAGGGGGGGGCGTGAGGCGGGCGTGGATGACACACAGGTGCAGAAGCGTCCAAAGATCGACTTTTAAAAAAATTGGGGGGTCCGGATCTGCCCCCCCCCCCCTTGGCTGCACCCCTAGGCCGTGGTCTAGTGTGGCCTTATGGGTGATCTGGGCCTGATGAGAAGAAGGTTCTATGTCAAGATTTGAAAAATGATGTACATCACAGGAGAAATATCTGGATTCATTCTAAAGGTGAACTTACCTGGTTGAAGATGCTGGGCCACACAATGGCATCTTCTTGAATGATAAACCTCTTGTCTACAGGAGCCTGACGTTCCATTGTACCAACTTTTATTTTCACAAAAGACTGATTTGGAAATGTGACCCAGTTGATAATATCAAATCCCGCTAATAATTCCCCATTTTGATCAAAGGAGACCTCTTCCCCAGCACTATTGTTAAATGTTACTCTTCTCAGAAACTGATGAAGCTAAAGGAGAATAAGAAGGAATTGATGGAGAGATGCACAGAAAGATGAAATATATATATCAAAGTGATAATGTATGCTTCAGACTATCAGGCTGTATCATGCCCTTCCAATGTGCATCAGCACTCTCGTGTAGGTGTCCCAATTTGGAACAGTAAAACTGCACATTAGGTCCCATTTCATACCTGTCCTAATTGGCATAAGATTCAATGCACAATTGTCACATTGCCTAACCCCCTTCAGTAATGTCATGGGAATCCCTTACTGAATATGGATGCCACAAAATTGCTAAATACTATTTCCCATACGTGTAACTACACTTCTGATGTCTGTAGATGTCACACCCAACTTCTGGAATGATTCCATCACTGTTGCCTCTGAAGAATCCTGCCAATCTCTTGGGAAGACAGGCGGACAAATGTCCGCATCCTTGACGAAGCAAAGACCACCAGCACTGAAATGGTGATCCTCCTCCATCAACTTCGCTGGACTGGCCATGTTGTCCGAATATCTGATCATGGTCTCCCAAAGCAGTTACTGTACTCCCAACTCAAGAACAAAAAATGGAAAGTTGGTGGCCAGAAAAAGAGATTTAAAGATGGACTTAAAGCTAACTTTAAAATTGTGGCATGGGCACCAAGAACTGGGAAGCCCTGGCCCTTGAGCATTTTAACTGGAGGGCAGCTATTACTAAGAGTGCTGTGGAATTAGAAGAGGCACAAATGGAGAGCAAAAGAGAGGAATGTGTCAAGAGGAAGGCACATCAAGCTAACCCTTGTTGGAATAGCCTTCCACCTGGAAATCAATGTCTTCACTGTGAAAGAACATTCAGATCAAGAATACACCTACAGACCCACCACCAAGACCCTATACTTGGAAGGCAGTCATATCCGCCCACGAGTGATCACTCATGATGATGAAGAACTACACTTACAAAAGAGACAAAGATGTAAGTCTCTAATCAAATTCTGGCCCTTGAATAACTTTGCACCCAAATCTTTGGTGATAGTTTCCTGCAAAGTACCAAATTGGTCTGTGCTGAATGATAGGTCTGCTCACCGTGAGCAATATATTTTATGCAATACCACTAAAAAAGGTAAAGGTTTTCCCCTGACACTAAGTCCAGTCATATCTGACTCTGGGGGTTGGTACTTATCTCTGTTTCTAAGCCCAAGAGCTGCCGTTGTCTGTAGAAACCTCCAAGGTCATGTGGCCAGCATGACTGCATGGAGTGCTGTTACTTTCCCGCCGAAGCGGTACTTATTGATCTACTCACATTTGCACGTTTTCGAACTGCTAGGTTGGCAGAAGCTGGGGCTAACAGGGGGAGCTCACCCTGCTCTCCAGATTAGAACCAGCGACCTTTTGATCAGCAAGTTCAGCAGCTCAGCAGTTTAACCCACTGTGCCATCAGTGGCTCCTGCAATACCACTACAAGATATAATTCATCAAAAATTGTCAATTTAAATATGTGTAGAAGGCACTAACCACAGTCCTCTCAAAAGATCAAAAGGATCAAGTACACGTAGGCTGTAATGTAAGCGGAACACTTTCAAATATTTGTAATATGGACCTATATTCCAGCTTTTCATGCAAAACACATCTCCGGACTTGCCATACTTGTTGCATTATGAATGAAACAAACCCTTCTGCATTAGTGGGATTACCTGCCATGGATGCATATTCCAAAGTTGCTCTCTTGCACCATTTGGCAGTGCTCTGTGCTTCAATTTAGATGAATGTATGGCTTGCAAAGAATGTGCAACTGCGTAGACAGCATTGTAGATACTGTAGCTATGGCTGGTCATGTTCATTTCAAAAACAGACACAGGAAGAGTCTCTAACTTCTCATTTCCAGTGCAGAACATAGTGCTGTTGTGGTCTAATGAAGGATTAGGCAAGTCGCAGTTAAATACCTCTTCCCAGAAAGTCCACAGAAACTTGTCCTTTTTTGCTGAGAGAGGGTTTCTTGTCTGAAGAAAGTGTTTGAATCCTGAAAGTGCCTTTGAATGAACTTCAAAGGATACAGACCCATGAAGGAAGTCTATATCCCAATCTGTTACAAAAGAAAGCATTGCAAACTCCATTTGAGCTGTCATCACCCACACCTTTGTGCCGATTTCCAGGGGTGTAGCCTTTATTTCTGCAGCATATACCATCATTCGTATAACGATAATAGTAGGGCTTTCACCATACACAACAATCACATTGGCAGTACTTCCCGTAACAACTGTAATAATTTTATAAGATTCCTCTACAAATTCATCAAATCCATCAGTAAAGGCATATTTGGGCAATCTTGCAACGAAATGAAAGCAAATGCCTTTCTGAGCAAACGTGGGAAGAACATTTTGTACAAACCTTTCTCCAGTATCATCCTTCAGACAAACTACTCCAATCCATATCCAGTTGAAATGCAAAAGTAACTGGAGAATCCCATCATACTGACAACCAATATTTGGGAACATACGGTGGAGGAAGATATCTTGAACATGATTATTCACCACAGGAGATGATCCAAAGATAAGCTAAATTTAAAAAAATAGTGAGGAACTGAAGTGATATCAAACATGAGCATCAATGAAATGTATTATTTTTTATTTTATTTATCACATTTATATGCCACCCTTCTCACCCCAAAGGGAACTCAGAGTGGCTTACAAGTGAAATGTAAATACAATAAATTATATTTTTGCCATAGCACAATATTAATATTATATATTACATTGTACTATAACATTATTCTGTAATATTATTAGTAATATTACATGTAATATGAAATATATAACTATAATATCATATTATTAGTAGTAGTATTATATTGTATTACATTATAATATTATCAAAGCTGAATCCAATTTTTTATTTATTATTATTATTATTATTTATATTTTTATTTTATTTTATTATTTATTATTTTATTATATTTTATTATGGGCCGGGATTTAACACAGCTGGTAAATCACCAGCAATTATAAGATCAACCAACCGAAAGTTTGCCACTTCGATGCCCCAGGTCAGTGTGTTTTAACCCAGCTCACTGTTTACCTAAGCAGTTAGAAAACAGCTTACAGCTGTAAGTAGAAAAATTAGGTACCACTAAAAAGCAGAGGAGATATTTTATGACACCATAAAAAGTAAAAGATCAGCAAATGCCTGGCTACCAAAAGGAAGGAGGAAGTCCTGATGGCTCTTTGTCATAGAGGATGGAGCGATAGCGCCCCCTGTGGCTGGATTTGAGCATAACCTCTAAGGCACCAAAAAGCTGGACGTCAACACAACATATCTCCTTTTTGTTCTCTCTGTCTCTGTTCTGTCTGTTTGCCGCATATGTGTACTGTGATCTGCCCTGAGTGTTCCCTTGGGGAATTAAGGTGAAAAATAAATAAAGTGTTGTTGTTGTTGTTATGGAATATTGCTTTTATTTCTGTTCATGTAGTGGATTTTCTAATACTACTTGTGCAGAAGTGCACTGGCAAATTGACTTCCACTGGAGCATCTGAACTCCGAATCAGTGAGTTGTCACTATCGGGTTAGCTCATGATTAAAGTCCCTAGCATGTACAGCCAAAGTCTGTGGACCTGGACAGTGGTCAGAAACTGTAATTAACTGAAGCAGCCTTATGTTTACATCAAATTCACAATGCTGATTTTGACCCAAACACTGTCCACCAATTATTTCCGAAAGACCGCCTTGTCTGCATCAATCTATCCAGAATATGAGATTGTCACAAGTGCCACGTTGCATGTCTCATGATCTCAATAGGATTGGAGAAGCTTTGGGCTACACTTCCATAGAGTCCATGGAGTTTCGCTAGACATCCCAACACTTCTCTAATTCCTGTGCATCTGGCTATGAGGATGAGGTTTCCAGGTGCTTTTCGATTCCAGTCTGCTCACCAAGAAAGTAGTGGCAGTGTAAGATGGCCTGGAGGCAGGCATGTAGCCAGGGGGGGGGGGGCTAAGGGGGCTTCAGCCCCCCGAAATTCTCAGGGTGGTCCGCGAAAAGGCCTTACTGGTACATTATTTAAACTGTTATGTTTATTCATATAATGATCTGATCACCATGCTCATTATATCCCACATTAATGGGGTTATTGGGATAACAATACAAAAGGTTTGCTAGGGTAGACCCTCTTCCACCCAGTCTCAGCCCCCACCCCCCAACCAAACTACCCCCCGAATCAAAATCCTGGCTACGGCCCTGCCTGGAAGCTTCAAAGTAAAGGAGGACAAGGTGTTGGGATTGGGCAGAATAAAAAGAGAGAACCGAGAGGAGATCTACACACATCTTACTTGTGGCATCTTGTATATACACAGGATAGTTGCCAAGTGAAGACAATAGTCAGTGATGGGTCCTGAAATCACTGCTGCTGGAAGATTCTCGGTCTCACATTTGTAATTGACGGCAAGTCTGTGCCGTCTGGACAAAAGTTCCATTGCAGCAACGTAGGTCCCAATTTCAGTGAAACGGTTGTTATATATGTGGAAACCCAGGGTGACATTGGGTAAGAGTTGTTGGTTTTCATTGGTCTCCTTTACAGCAAACGCCAAGGCCGCAATGTGCTGATAGAGATGCGTAATAAGCCTGTAAGGGATGAAATTTACTTTGTCTCTCTTCTTCAAATGAGAGCATTTGTTCCAGTTTAATCAAATGTAACACTCACCCATCACAAAGGAGAGCATAAGAATGTAAGTAAGGCAGAGAGAGACGCAGCAGGAAGGTTTGTATTCCATAAGGCTAAGAAATGTTATACTTTGGTTTTTAAACTCTCCCAACTCATGGCAAATGTCAAAAGTGGTAGCAATCTAGAATAGTTATATGAGTAATATATATGTTGGAGACCCCGGTGGCGCAGTGGGTTAAACCCTTGTGCCAGCAGGACTGAAGACTGACAGGGGAGAGTGCGGATGAGCTCCCTCTGTCAGCTCCCCATGCGGGGACATGAGATAAGCCTCCCACAAGAATGGTCAAACATCAAAACATCCGGCGTCCCCTGGGCAATGTCCTTGCAGATGGCCAATTCTCTCACACCAGAAGTGACTTGCAGTTTCTCAAGTTGCTCCTGACACACACATCAAGGGAGATGTGTGTGTGTGTTCTTCTGTGTCATTTTTGTATACATAAAGGAGTACAGTAAATACTCATGTACAACTTGATCTCATGCACAAGTCAATGGAACATTTGGATGCCAAAATTATGGATTTTCATTTGACCCATGGATAAGTGAAGGGTTATTCCACACTGAGAGGAAAGTATAAGTGTTGCCTCAGAGGTCCAGCTGACCCTGGCTGCTACTGCCATTTCCCTACCCAGGCACTGAAAAAGAGCAGAAGTGATGGAGAGAGTTTTTGGTTCTCCAAGAAAGAACTAAGCTTTCATCTTTCACCACACTACTCAGAGCATGGAGTAGTATCTTTCTGATAAGGCACAATACTCAGATTGACCAATAGAGATGTTGATCTAGGTGTTTGGGAATTTTTTTTACCTACTAGACTTCTACATGTGTATGTAAGCCAGTGGTACCCAACCTTTGGTCTGTGGACCACCAGTGGTTAGCTTTGAATGCGATTTTCCTGCTTCTTGGCAGGGGGTTGGACTAGATGGCCCATGAGGTCTCTTCCAACTCAATGATTCTATGATTCTAAGAACTAAAATATGGTCCGTGGCCTCACTGTTACTACACCATTGCAACAAGAGCAACTGGTCTCGCTAAACCCTCTTATAGTGCTGAGGCTTATTAAAAATGGTTTTTTGTGGGCGAGCAGATGGCGACTAGTGGATGGCATATGCTCTGAAACTAGAGCTGATGTGGTCCATCCAATGCAATTTTCTGCATCAGCACCCCAAATAACCAAACTGAATCTAAAGTTGACCAAAAACTGATTTGTAACCTTTTTGTTACTAATGTTGGAAAGTGGTCTGTGGTCAAAGTGATCCCTGGTCAAAAACAAAAAGGTTGGGAGCCACTGATGTAGGCTAAATAACACCTGTATTGCAAATTGAATATGCAAATCTGTCTGGCTCAGATTTTGGCTCCAACCTCTGATTAGAATACATCTTGAATTAATTAACATATTATAGTTTTAATAAATATTTTTTACGAACTAAATAATTGTAATAGATAATGTAGTGGGTTATATTACAGTAGACCTGGTTCTTTTGAATAGAAATTTTTAACCAGCCATTCCAATATATGCACTCTCAAAGAACTCTGACAAACCTGAAAATTAATAGACTGTATTAATGGCAATACTGTGAAGTATTAGCATTGGATGTATTGGATGTTGTGGTTCACTACTTCAACTTAGCATGAGGGGGGTGGGGGTTTGGGGGGGGGGGGTAATTTTTCTCTGCAAAGCTTGCAAAGTCACATGAAAAAGATAGCATGAATTCTTTCTTATTAAAATGATAGATTCTGACAAACATGTAGTATAGCCAGAGTCTTGGAAACAAATAGCTGGTATTGCCCATAAAAGCTGACTTAGGATATCAGGTGTAACTGAATCTATATAAATAAAAATGTAATGCTTATTTGTGGGATTAACATAACTCAAAAACCTCTGGACAAATTGACACCAAATTTGGACACAATACCCCTATCAGGCCAATGAGTGACCATCACTCATAAAAACACTGAAAAACACAGTGGAAGGGACTTTAAAAAGCCAAAAAAGCAAAAAGATGCTACAGCGCATGTGCAAAAACAACTCCCCCTGGCAAACAAAACACACAATAGCATATCTACACTCTCTTCCAGACTACAGCTCCCAGGATCCCCTAGACCAGGCCCTTTAGGAGAAGAGGGTGATCCAAATGCACTGCTTCCAAGCTGCAAGCTTTCGTCTCCTTGGATTTCTTTGAGAGCAACCCAATCCCTGCATATTTCCAATTTTCTATTTCTGGAATGCAACTCCCAGCAATCCGATAGATAGATAGATAGATAGATAGATAGATAGATAGATAGATAGATAGATAGAGAGAGAGACAGACAGACAGACAGATAGATAGATGGATGGATGGATGGATGGAGTACTGCTGGGAGTTGCAGTCCAAGAATAGGTAGAGAAGGAAGAAAGGGGAGAAAGAGGAAGGGAAAGAAAAGGTGGGGGGAGGAAGGGAAGAAGAAGAGAAGGAAGGACAGAATGAAAGAAAGAAAAAAGGGAAGGAAGGAAGAAAAGAGGGAGGGAAGGAAGAAGAGAAAGAAAGAAAGAAAGAAAGAAAGAAAGAAAGAAAGAAAGAAAGAAAGAAAGAAAGAAAGAAAGAAGAGAAAGATGGAGGGAAGGTTGGCCACAGCAATGCATGGCAGGTACAACTAGGGTTCAATAACTATTTCATTTACTGGAAAGGAAAATGGTGATGGAAAGGAGATGAATGAATAGCAAAATGGTCAAGGGAGAGGGCCATATTTACCGAAATATCACTTCTGCTATTGTTTGTCATTGATACAATGGAATTTAAGCTAAATTGTGTCTAACTTATACATTATTTCAGTTTGGTTTAGTTTTCATTGGCACCGCAATGCCTTAAAAAGCAATTTGAAAAATGGATGCATTTCAAATTCATTATGTAATAAAATACTAAGCTACTTACAGAGGAACTTCAGAAAGTTCATGAGATGGAGGTCTTTCAAATGTTATTTTCTTTGTAAATATGTAGATCTGAGACACAATTCCTCCAATGATGATCTCTCCAGGTTGGTAATATTGATATTCTGTGCAGACAGGTTCTCTGAAGGAACATTGAACACTAGGCTTCTTGCCTACCACAAGAGATAGTCGCATTACCACCACAAATGCCATCACTTTCCAAAACAATCTTAAATTTGTGTTAGCCATCTCTTTCCACATTGCCATTCTAGAACCTCTGTCTAGAAAAACCCTGTGTATTGTATTTGGTTCCTTCCTCTGCAGATTCAAAACCAGAAAGGTGAGCTGTAAAAAAGCAGTAATTGAACTGCGTGTAGTTATTGCCCACGTTATGAAAGGCTCAGGAGGTATTAATAATAGCTCTTTCTTCACATATTTCCTTTTGACATCTGTAACTCTTTAGGGACAGGAAAAAAGAAGCACAAGTAATTATACTGACTTGGATAAATGCAGGAGAGAAAATTATCTACTTTGGATTATAGAGTTTGTAAGAAAAGAAAACATGTTAATAAGATCTTTACAAAAGTATTCCTGATATAAATCTTTGAAGAAAAAGTAAGTTATGGTCTAAGTAGCTTTCTCTCTCCCCCCCCCCCCCTTCTAACTGTATCATCAAAGGCAGATGGAATCAATTGCCAATTTGAATGCTGTTTACATGGGGTATGCCTGGTTCAACAGCAGTACGTGTGAAAAAGATATTGGAGTCCTCATGGACAACAAGTTAAACATGAGCCAACAATGTCATGCGGCGGCTAAAAGGGCCATTGGGATTTTGCTGACCATGTTTGTTTGCTAACCATTGGGATTTTGGCCTGCATCAATAGGAGTCTAGTGTCCAGATCCAGGGAAGTCATGCTCCCCCTCTATTCTGCCTAGGTCAGACCACACCTGGAATCACAACGTGTCCAATTCTGGGCACCACCATGGAAGAGAGTTGTTGACAAGCTGGAATGTGTCCAGAGGAGGGCGACTAAAATGATCATGGGTCTGAAGAACAAGCCCTATGAGGAGTGTCTTAAAGAGCTGGGCATGTTTAGCCTGCAGAAGAGAAGGCTGAGAGGAGACATGATGAGGGCCATGTATCAATATGTGAGGGGGAGTCATAGGGAGGGGGGAGCAAGCTTGCAATGGCTTCAAACTTCAAGAAAGAAGATTCCACCTGAACATTAGGAAGAACTTCCTAACTGTGAGAGCTGTTCAGCAGTGGAACTCTCTACCCCCAAATGTGGTGGGGGCTCCTTCTTTGGAGGCTTTTAAACAGTGGCTGGATGGCCATCTGTCAGGGGTGCTTTGAATGTGATTTTCCTGCTTTTTGAACTAGATGGCCCACAAGGTCTCTTCCAACTTTTATGATTCTATAATAAGTGTTCCAAGTTTCACCCTGATAGCCAGGCATGTAGCCAGGGGGGGCTAAGGGGCTTCAGCCCCGAAATTCTCAGGGTGGTCCGCGAAAAGGCCTTACTGGTACATTATTTAAACTGTTATGTTTATTCATATCATGATCTGATCACCATGCTCATTATATCCCACATTAATGAGGTTATTGGGATAACAATACAAAAGGTTTGCTAGGGTAGACCCTCTTCCACCCAGTCTCAGCCCCCCGAATCAAAATCCTGGCTACGGCCCTGCTGATAGCCATAAAATGACAGAGAAATGAGCCTCTAAAGTTTTCCATAAAAAAAACCCCAATTTAAGCAACGTGTGTGAGTCACACTCTGTCAACCTCATAGAATTAAAAAAAATTCCCTCATCTATCAGGATCAAATATTAAATCAAGGAGGCTGAACTGCAGATTCCTTCATGAAAATCCAGAGCAGAGCTGTTGATGTGAGGGAGACTTGGAAGGGTCTCGTTCATGGGTTGGTTCTTTTCCCCCACAAAACACAACCCAGCTACTTATGAAGTCTATATTTCAGTAGAGACATTCAATCAATTCGTTTTAACTGTATATTGATTTTTTCATTTAACACTTTATTCAATGGGTTTACATTAGTTAGGACGACCCTTTGTAGTCATGTAATTAAACATACTTGGATGGTGTGTTTAAATATTTGTCAGTGCCTTTAATGTACTTCTCTATTTGTAGGGACTGCAAGGACAGCTCCTGTGTCCTTTAAAAGGGCACTAAGCAGAATGGTTTCTCATCCCAAACACCAAATCAGGCCTACTCTCTGGGATCCCCATTGAGGGATACCCCTGACAACCATTGAACATCCAGTTGAGACCTATTGTCTCCTTCCGGCCAGGCAGAAACAGAGCCATCAAATCTCATTGTTCTGTGATGAGGAGAGAAAGCCAAGGACATCCTTTCTGAGGCTTGAAAAAAACAGTTTTATTTACCAGCTAGCAAAGACTCTGCAGGAATCATTATTTATTTATTTATTTATTTATTAACTTCATTTATACCCTGCCACCATCTCCCAAGGGGACTCGGGGAGGCTTACATGAGGCCAAGCCCAATAACACATAATAACAACATAACAGCAAATAAAAACAATACAATCAATAAAACTCAACATAAGCAGTAACAGACAGTTTAAAACCATTTCGGGCGGGCCAAATGTGAATCAGTTCCGAAAGCCAGAGTGTAGAACAAAGGGAATTGTATACATTCCTGGTTACCTGTGTTACAAGCAGGCAAAGTTACAAGCATCATCATTTCTACATCACAAAGATAACCTCTGACACTCTTGGCATATGGTAGATACATCAGTTCTTCTAAAAGGACTTTAGACACCCCTATAGATAAACATTACATTTTTGGTCCATCCATCAAGTCAAGAGGGCCCCACCACTCTTTTTCCATTAGGCTTCAGTCTCAGCCTGTAGCTAATACCTGGAATATGCAGATAACAGATCACTCTCTTGCCTTTACATTAAATAGGCCTCCTGAACATTCCTGGGCATTCTAGCTACGTGTTTCTAAGAATCTAATTTTCTTTGTCTTCTATATTTCAGTGTACAATATATGTGTGTGTTTATATATTTCTTAATGCATCTTTATCACCATTATCTCCAACTCGGCCACATTGCTATCCTCCCACACTTCTTTCCTGGGCAGACACATGACTTCATCATAGGGCAAAATTGTTGGTTGTACGATGCTCCATCTTCACTTACATCACGGAGCCCACTGGTTCCCATCCCACGATGTAGATCTACTTCCGCCGGGGCTCCATGGTAAACATACAGATTATTTATAACACATTATTATTGTTATTGTTACCCCGCTTTATCTCCCATCTGTTTTTTGAGCTCAGATTCTGCTAACATACACTTAGGCCAAGACGAATAAATGCCTCTGTTCCTTGCACTAATCCTATCTGTGTCTTATTCTGTCCTTTTGGAGCTTGACACACCAGGTCTCAAACTTGCAGTCTTTGTGGAGCTGAAATCACTTGACATAGTTACAGTGGAATGACTGCACTATAAATGTGTAAAGTGAATGGATCCTTGTGATATAATGTGAGGTATACATAGTATAATAAATAAAAATAAATAAATAGCATACCAATTCCAAATTTAACAAACATAATGATGATTCATATTCAAACTGAGACTACAACACAGTAATGAAATAAATCCCAAGAATGGAAATTAAATATAAGTGATAGATATCTCTCTCGGCATTACTTCGCAAACGAAGATTCTTAGGAAGGACTCATCTCACGCTTTTTACAAGCCCGTTGATGACTAAAAAGGCCAATCTGAGATAGGCAAGTTCAGTTGCAGAAAGCACAGCAGAAAGTCTCCTTGGGTGATGTTGTTTCCAAGTTGCAGTTCTTTCTGCGTTGTCGTTTCTCTTCGAGACCCATTCGGTGTGTCTTCTTGAAAGAGGCTGCAGCATAGTGGATAGTGCGTCTCCGTGCCTCCCAATGTGAGGTGGACCATTTTTGGTGATCAATCTGGCTGAGCCTGAGATGTTGTTTCAGGGAGTCCTTATATCTCTTTTTGGGGGTGCCCCTCTTGCGCTGACCTGTGGCGAGTTCACCATAGAGTAGTATCTTTGGGAGGCAGTGGTCCTCCATCCTAGAGACGTGCCCTGCCCAGCACAGCTGTGTTCTCAATAGCATAGCCTCAATGCTGGCGATCCCTGCTTGCTCAAGGACAGCAACATTAGTCACATAGTCAGTCCAGTGTATATTTAGGATTGTGCGAAGACAGAGCTGATGAAAGCGTTCGAGGAGTCGTAGGTGTTGGCGATAGGTGACCCATGTTTCAGACCCATATAGGAGAATAGACAGTACGATAGCTCTGTACACACTGATTTTGGTGCTTTGCCTCAGGTGCTTGTTGCTCCAGAGACTTTTGTGAAGCCTTCCAAATGCACTATATGCCTTTGCTAATCTGTGATCTATCTCTTTGTCAATCTTGGCGTCTGAAGAGATGATGCTTCCCAGGTAGGTGAACTGCTGAACGGACTTAAGCACAGATTTGTCTATGCTGACGTGGGGATGACGGTATTCTTCCTATGGTGCGGGCTGGTAGAGAACTTCCATTTTCTTCAGACTGACTTCCAGCCCAAACAGATAGATATAAACAGTATTTTGTATGGGTTTTAAGGTGTCAGTGAAATGAGTGTACATTTGGTCTTTGAGTTTAGGTCATTTCTGGGTTCTATTCTTTGTATATACTACACATGTACTCATAAGAGAAACATGAAACATCTCTGTGGTCTATCAAAAACCACAAATTGAAAACTATTACTTATTTGCATAGACCCAAAGACATAATTCTTTAAGATTCTTATTTCTTATTAATTGCTTCTTATGGTTTAGCTCTGGCTTCAGTAAAATGATATAGCACTTGGGGGAAAAGATGCAGCCAAGTAATCCAATCCCGGAGCCTAAAATAGAAAAGATCTCTACAGCCACCATATATTTCCCCTTTGTACTCAAATAAGTTGGAACAAATGACAGCCAAACAGTGCAGAAAATCAACATGCTGAAGGTAATGAACTTGGCTTCGTTGAAGTTTTCAGGTAACTTTCTGGCAAGGAAGGCCACAATGAAGCTGACAGTGGCTAGGAATCCCAAAAAGCTCAGGACAGAGTAAAACATGGCTGGTGAGCCTTCATTACATTCAAGTACAATTTCTTCAGCCATTGACTGCATGTCAAAATCAGGAAATGGGGGGAAAGTTGCCAACCAAATGATACAAATAGTAGCTTGAATAAGGGAGCAGCAAAGAACAATGGAGATGGCCAGGTGTTTTCCCATCCACTTCCTCATCCAAGACCTTGGCATGGTGGGAATAAAAGCTAAAATCACTAAGATAGTTTTGGCCAAAACAGAAGAGAGAGCCAGGGAAAAGATGACTCCAAAGGCGGTTTGACGGAGGAGACATATAATTTTCTCAGGTTGACTAAGGAATAAGAAAACACAAAGAAAAGAGAGCAGCAAAGATATGAGGAGAATGTAGGTCAAGGTCCGATTGTTGGCTTTGACTATGGGAGTGTCCTGGTGCTTAATGAAGATCGCAAGCATGAAAACCGTCATGGAAGAGAGGAAAAGTGCAAGAATGGCCAAACAGATCCCCAAGGGCTCTTCGTAAGACAAGAAAATGATATTTTTTTGAATGCACAAATCCTGGTCACGGTTTGGATATTGATCTTCCGGACAGTAAAAACAATTGTTCATATCTGAAACAGAAATTGCTTTTTAATACAAAGCAGACCAATGTCCACTTCACTGCAAATTGAATATTACAGTATTGTTCTTCTGCAACAGTGGTTCCCAACCTGTGGTCCATCAGTGGTCTACAAGAACTAAAATATGGTCCGTGGCCTCACAGTTACTACACTGTTGCAATGGGAGCGACTGGTCTTGCAAAACCCTCTTACAGTGCTGAGGCTTATTAAATATGGTTTTCTTTGGGTGAGCAGATGGCGACTACTGGATGGCATATTTTCTGTGTCAGAAACTAGAGCTGATGTGGTCTATCCAATGCAATTTTCTGAATCAGCACCCTAAATAACCAAAACAAATCTAAAGTTGACCAAAAACTGATTCATAGACTGTTTGGTACTAATGTTGGAGAATGGTCCCTGGTCAAAGAGGTCCCTGGTCAAGAGGTCCCTGGTTTATAAAATGTTTGGGAACCACTGTTGTACAATTAGAACAAAGTAGAAATATAAGGGGCAAGAAGTTAGAATAAACCCACTTCCAAGCATAAGTAAAGCATTCAAATCTAATAAAAGGTAAGGTTTCCTATGGACATAAAATGAAAAGAAAACATATAATACTGTAGAATTATGACTGAAGAGACAAAGAGAATTAGCAGTTATTCAAAGCCACATTTGCACCTTTTTGCATTATTTGAGCAGGGGGTAACATTTTATGTACAGGAAATAATACAAAAAAGCAAAAAAGACTCATTAAGGTCTAAGTAATGACATTTCTTACCAGTTTTATCTGAAATCTTCCCTGCTGGGCATGGAAGGCAATCATAGCAGCAAAATGGCTTGCCTTCCTTCTTAGTCTTTCTATAACCTGGGTTACAGTTGCCATTACACATGGAAATGGGCCGTGTCTGTCCGTCAAACCAAAGCAGCCAGAAAAGATAATACAATAGTTACTGCTTCTGCGTGTTAAAACAGATTGTTTTGCATTTTGACGTAAGTATTTCATACCAAAGTATGAAATTTTTAGGTCAAAATGCATGTTACCATGGTGTTGGACTAGGACTCTGGAAACCAGAGGTGCATCTACATGGTAGAAGTGATGCAGTTTGCCCCCCACCCCCCCTTGAACTGCAATGTCCTAATGCTACAGAATCCTGGGAGCTGTAGGTTGGCGAGGCCATAGCACTCTTTGGCAAAGAAGGTGAAAGCTCTTGCAGAAATACAAACCTCAAAAGCCTTAATCTGGCATTCCACCAGTATATCCCAGGATAATTTGAGAGGCAGCATTGGCTAATCTAATGACTGACCACTGGATTTTGGAAAAGATTCCAAATTATTATAGACAGTATTTAGAAAACTCATACACAACTAAGTTCATACATTAGTTCCTTGTTGTGCTTTCCTCTGATGGGCTGGCAACACATCTATTTCTAGCCTTTGAGTTAGCTAATATCAGATTAGGAAAATTTGATAAAATGGAATCTACCATGGAATCTCCCATAGAGTTGGAAGAAACCACAAGGGTCATCCAGTCCAACTCCGTGCTATGCAGGAAAAGCACAATCTATTCTCCTGACAGGTAAATGTTCCCTATGTTTGGTCATTGGACTGGCACACCAGATTTTGGTCTTCGTCAAAAGTTTTTCCTCCCCTGTTTCACTCTCTGCACATATAAAGACAGTTCAAAGATGGACTCCCACAGAGCCCATCAAGAAATGCAGGACTGTTTCCATCTCCCCAGCATGGGACTCCATCTCTGCAGCATGTAGAAATAGGAGTGTTTCAAAACTGGGCACAAATTGATTCCACCCTAATAGGTATCTGTCTGTGGAATAGGAAGTTGTGAATTTCTCTGTTACACTCCATTTCATGAAGTGCCCCTCCATGAGCCTTCTGTTCATTAGTGATTAAGACAGTGTTGGGTCCCATTGAAAGAAGTACAAAATGCAAGTCTGATGAGATCCTAGATCATTTTGTGAACACCAAAGTAATATGTATTGAATCGTGAATGAACATTTACCTGGTTAAGTTGCCTGGGCCACACTATGGCATCCTCATAAATGGTAAGCGCTTCGTCTGGAGGTGCATGGGGATCCGTTTGTCCAACTTTGACTCTAAGGAAGGATTTGTTTGGGAATGTAATCCAATTAATAATTTCAAATCCAGCAACTAGTTCTCTATTTTGGTCGAAAGCAATCTGCTCCCCAGCAGTGTTGTTAAAAGAGACAGTCCCTAGATATGGATGAAGCTGAAAGAAAAAGAATAAGGCTTTGCAAAAAAAAAGATTGCAGATATACTATGAACGTTGATTGGTGGTGTTGTCTGTCAAAAGAGGCCTATCGAATGCAACGATGGGAGATTTCACCCTTATAGACCATCATCCAATTTTATTTATAAAGCCTCTTCAGTCTTTAGATCAATCCCAGCGTTTACTACATTGGCTACTTATCAACAGAAAATATTATCCTGGAGTGGCCCAGTGGTAGCCACATACTTTGTGCCCAACCCACAGGAATGACAGGGCAGTTTATATGGTCCAGCTAGGTGAACAACAATTCCACCTGCTGGGCCATCATCTTACCTTCCCTGTTGCCATCGTCACTGCCAGATGGCTTACCTTCCCTGACATCAAGGAAGCTGACATCAGGAAAGATAACTTTCTGATCAGGGAGGAGCAGCAGGAATTGGCAATGATAATGAGGCTATACCAGGCTTAGGCAAACTTTGGCCCTCCAGGTGTTTGGGAATTCCAAAATACCTGGAGGCCCAAAGTTTGCCCATGCCTAGGATATACTGACCTCCAGCACACTACTTATATTTACAATGTAGTGGGAATCATGCAACTTTAAAGTTATTGTAGAACGTTCCTAAAACTCCTCACTATTAGTTATGCCAGCAAGGGTTGCTACTATATAATAACAATAATAATAATAATAATGTAAACTTTATTTATATCCCGCCCCCTCTCAAAACACAGTACAAAAACCAAAGCAAAATTAAAACATAATACACAGATGGCAATTTCAAACATTTCAGTTAAAAAAAACCCCCACAACTATAAGATCATATGAATCCAATCATGGCTCATAACTGTATGTGCTCACTTGCTTAGCTGCTAAGTAACTTCTAGGGCATTTCTTTTATGTGATATTGAACTGTGACACTGAACTGAAGGCAGAACTTGTAACATTACATTAATACAATACCAATAAATATAATTTTCCCAAATGTTTTTTTGTCAGTAAAATATCCTAAATGCCCCAGATCCATCTGCTCCTGGAGGTTAAGCATGGTCACTTCTGGTTAGGACATGGTTAGTATTTCGTTAGTACATATGTGGGAAACTGCCAACAAGCACCAGACGAAGGAACTGGTAAAACTACCTAAGAAAATCCTATGAAATTCATAGGATTACCATATGACAACATGCAACTTGAAGGCACACAACGAGAGACAATCATTTTGTGCAGTAGCCTGCATAAAATCCAATTCTAGAAACCAACACAGATGGATATACAAATTGGAAGCTGGGTAATATTAAATCATATATAGTGGGACATAATAAAAAGCATTTGGCTATTATTATCTGAGTAGCGGGGCCAATCAATTGGCTGTAAAGTTGATGCTGTTGTAGATCTGACAAGCCACAATTTTGACCTCAATGGCTCTTCTTAAATTAAAGTTACAAAGAAATTGGTGCTTCATTATTTAGAGGCATGTTGAGTTATCTTTCTAGCATTTGGCTTTTCAGAAATTACCTGCCATGGCTTTTGATTCAGAAGCATCCATCTCCTTCTGTCTGTTGGTGTCCTGTATTGATTGCTGGAGAAATACATGGCATGTAAAGCATGGGCTACAGCATAGACAGTATTGTAGATACTATAGCTATGGCTAGTCATTTCCATTTCAAAAACAATTCCAGGGAGAGTCTCCAGTTTCTCTTCCCCTGTACAGAATTCATCAGTTTTGTCTAGGTTGGAGCTGGGAAAGAAACAATGAAATGCGTGTTCCCAGAAGGTCCTAATAAATCCATCTCCTCTTGCTAGCATAGGGCTTTTGGAGTGAAGAAACGTCTGAAAGCCTAGCACCACCTCTGAATGCTTGGCAAAGGATAAAGTCCCATGGATGAAATCTAGACCCCAACTCCTCTGAAAAGGTAGTGATGTGAAATCCATCTGGGCCGTCATAATCCACACCTTTGTCTTTTTCAGTATCCCATCAAACTCAGAGAAGTGGAGTAACATTCTCCAAACAACCGTCGTCTGAATTTCTCCATGTACAAGCAGCACAGTGGCACTGCTTCCCATAATCACCTGGCATGTTTCTGTTCCTTGGCTTGCAATCATGTCAGCATCATTGGAAAATGTCAACTCTGGAAGTTTCTGTATGAATTCAAAGCAGATGCCACTTTTTGCAAACATAGGGAGCACCTTGCGCACAAACCTCTGCCCATTATCATCGTTCAGATAAGTCACACCAATCCAAGTCCACCTAAAATGAAGCAGTAACTGCTGCATTCCCCAGTACTGATGGGAACCATCTGGGAACATCTTGTAGACAAATACTCCTTGTATTTTGGTATTCATCACTGGTGCAGAGCCATATGTGAGCTAAAAATTATTAGAGATATTTTAATAGAAGAGATGATGATAATAATAATAATATATTTTATTTATATTCTGCCCTATCTCCCCAAAGGAACTCAGGGCAGATCACAGAACACATACATGGCAAACATTCAATACTGTTGAAACAGACAGGACAAACAGACAGACAAAGGTATGTTGTGTCAGCATCCAACTTTGGCACTCTACAGCTTGTGCTCAATTCTGGCCATAGGGGGAGTGTCAGAATCTAAAGATATCAAACAAGAGTTTGGGGTTCGAGTATCTGTTCTCTTAGTTTATAAGTTGGGAGTAAAGCTATTGTTGGAGTGTCTGACTAGATTCAGCTGCGTTTACCAGGCTTTAGGAGGGCTGGAGCAGCTGAGTGTAGATAAATCTCCAGTGTAACAATTTGGGTTGGCTGGCTCAGGAATATTTTTGGAAGAGCCGTAGAAGTCGCAAGAAAAACCTCAAGGTTACTTTGGAGAATGTTTTCAAATGCTTTCAAAGACTTCAAATGTTTTATGTGTCCTGGCTGTAAATATGTTTGTTCCTGGCGTGTTGCTGTTTCAACAATCTGAGTTTCAAGACCAGATATGAAAAGAAGATGGAGCTAGGCAAAACTGTGCCAAAGGACAAGTATTTGAGGATCAACATCCACCATTCAGAGCAACTGTATCGGTTTCAGCAAGTATTCTGTATATGCTTCATTAGTTATTTACTGGACTTCAAACTTGTGAAAGCTGACAGGAATGCTGGGAGCTACAGTACTGTTTTTTGTGTGAATTAACACAGAAGCCGTTTCTAGCTTGATGCTGAAGAGTGTGTTTGACTCCGGGGATGTATTGAAGGAAAGCTATGTTTGTTTTCTTCTTCCACACAGACTAAAAGTATCTAAAAGCATGTTGCTGTTTTTTGTTTGCCTGCAACTATTTATGTAAATAAAGTTTTGTGCCTGTTTTTGACAAGAAGCCAAGCTTTATTCTTTTTGCTACTCACTCACTTATCCATTAGCCATTTTCTGCTGGAAGTTTTGATTCTCTGCAACTGTGGATATTAAGGATTACATATCCCATTATCTCATCATACAACCGACAGGGGGTGCTGTTGTTCCATCCTCTATGACAAAGAGCCATCACAGACTTCCTCCTTCCTTTTGGTTGCTGGCATTTCCAGTATTTTATTTTATGGTGCTGTAAAATACCTCTCCCACTTAATTTCTCTACTTACAGCTCTCAAGTTGTTTTCAAACTGCTTAGGTGGAGAGTAAACTAGGCTGACAGTCGTGTGCTCAGCCCGACCCAGGCTTTGAACTGGCAACCTTTTGGTTGGTAAGATCTTATTGCTGCTGTATTAAACTTCGGCCAAAAGATATTTCCAAAATTATAAATTCCAATGCTTCTTTCATCTTATTAGGATACATTCAATGGTGATTTCATTCTATGGCTTTAATTATTCTTCATGATAAAGTGATTTTTAAAAATTGTTTTCCTTAATTTTATTTAATGTAATGCAGTGTTTTTCAACCTTTTTTGAGCCGCGGCACATTTTTACATGTACAAAATCATGGGGCACACCACCAACCAAAATGACACAAAATGACACTCTAGCACAGTAATACATATAGTTGATATGTTTTTAAATGTAGTAATAGTTGGTAAACATAAACATGAAAACGTACTCGGTCCTCAGGGAAGTTGGCTGGAAAGAGAGCAGCCAAGCGGAAGCACACTCTGAGGCAGAGAGTTCCACTGCTGAACAGCTCTCACAGTCAGGAAGTTCTTCCTAATGTTCACCCTCCTACACAGACATGCTTCCCTGTGATGTTTGCTTTTCTGCCTGTGCTGTTGTGCGCGCTCTCTCTCTCTCTCATATATATATATCTATATGTGTGTGTGTGTGTGTGTAATGTAATGTTCATTTCTGGGATTAACATAACTCAAAAACCACTGGACAAATTGCTGCCAAATTTGGCCACAAAGTGAGGCAAAGTGAGCAGAGCGAGGCTGGGAAGAAGGGAGCCCGAGTGGAGAAGAAAAAGTGTTCAGCAGGAGGGGGAAGAAAGAGTATTGGAGGTTCCAATTTCCCACGGCACACCTGATGATTGCTCACGGCACACTAGTGTGCCACGGCACACTGGTTGGGAAACACTGATGTAATGGGATGATAAAGCTACACACAAAGATCTTAATCATGTTAGTTCAAAGCAACACATTGAACCAACTGTTGAACAATGAGTAGACCCAATGGATGATGCCTCAATGCACAGGTAAATTCAGCTGATGCATTGGGTCTACTCCTGCTAGAACAAATGGTAAGCTTCAGGATGCCATAAATTGCAGAAGCTATTAATGAAATAATAAAGCAATAATGGTGGAGGTTATAAAAAATAGTAGTGACACAGCAATAGTGATCTATCCTGACATATCGATGTGCAGAAGAACAAGCAGTGTGCTAACATGTAACTCACAGCATTACCTTTCATACTTTGAGGTGAGTTTCTTTTCTGTCTTAGAAATACATTTCCATCACTTTCTTATATGAGATTTTGATTTAAAAATAAATAAGACAGGGAAACTAACAGACAAAGTAATGTTGTATAGTAGGCCTTCCACTTCTGCAGGGGTTAGGGGCACAGAAACCTCACCAAATGGGAGAGAAAACATGATTTTAAAAACTGAGGAAATATGTTTCTAGGAATCTTTAGGTCCTCCAGTACAACTCTATAGTCAACTGCTGACAGGAAGTTGGCCATATAGGGTCATATTGGAGGATCGAGATTCTGTAGAGCAGTGGTTCTCAAAGCAGTCGCTGTTGCCCATTTTTGGTCAAAAGATATTTAACTGCTTGTGCTCCTTCTACTTTTATCAGTTTTATACTAATTTATGCAATGCTTTTGATACAAAATAAATCATTCATCTGTAAATCCGATGGCACAATCCCATAAATGTATTTTTTTCAACTCAAATTCTTTATGTACTACTAGTCTCACCTGTGGAATTTTGTAGTTGTACAGGATGGTTGTCATAAATTGGCAGATGTTAGAATTTGGTCCCCCAATGACTGCTGCTGGATTGTACTGAAATCCACACTTGTAGTTGGGGGTGAACTTGCTTCCCGGAGATAGAAGTTCCATCGAGGCAAGGTAGGTGCCGCTTGCACTGAAATAACTATTATAAATGTTGAATCCAAGGGTGATGTTAGGTAAGATCTGGGAATGTTCGTTGATTTCATTGATAGCAAATACTAAGGCCAGAATATGTTGATAGTTCTGTGTGAGTGATCTGCAATTAAAAGTACAGACTAAATTGTAAAAACAACAAAAAACAACAAAAACAAAAAAAAACAAGTGGCTCAGTTCAATGATCTGCAAAGTCACATCTGATTATAGAATCCTATGGTAATAAACTATGACTCAAATCTAAGTTAATTATATGCATCCTATTTATTCAATTGATATAATGTAGTTGGGACTAGCAAAAGGATTAGGCTTATTCTTCCAACAGAGCCTGTTTGACTCTCAGATCCTGGATATTGAGAAGCTCTAATAAATGGAATTCTATCAATACAATTACTGTTTGAATTAGCAACAATAACACCAGTACTGGGGGGAAAGGCAGGATAGATGGTTGGATGGACAGATGATTGGATAGATAGGTAGGTAGGTAGGTAGACAAACAGACAGACATGGTAGGTAGGTACTGTATGTAAGTAGGTAGGTATGTAGACAGACAGACAGACATGACACATTCTGAGGGAAACGGTAATGTTAATTATTCTATATTAATTTACCAAAGGAAATCTAAGAAAAAGAAACAAATGACATTCCAAATGTTATCCAAATGATTAGAACCAAAATCTGTAGGTCCATGCATTATATGTTAATCATAATAACAGCATGAACAAAAACAACCTTACATATAATCATCAAACAGCTCCTGGGACGGATACTTTTCAAAGTTCATTTTTCTGGAAAATATATAAATCTGAGAAATAATGCCTGCAAGGGCCAGGTCACCCGCCTGATAATATGTGTGAAGAATAGGAAGAGGCTCCATGATGGGACATTTTCTAATGGGTGCCTTACATGCAATCTCAGGCAACAACACGAATACAAACACCACAAATAATTCCATCTTGAAAGACAATCTTCACTTTTAGCCAGCCATCCATCCCACATTGTCATTCAAAGGAATAAGGTCTACTATACTCAAATGTGAATAAGGTCTACTACACTTCAAACTCATTCCACTGATATGCAATGTGAACTGAACTATGAATGATCTAAATGGCAAAGCCCTTTCTGACTCTAGTCCCTCTTTCAAATGGCATGAGGTATATTGATAGCATTTTGTAGTCTAGCTGCATAATTTAAATATTTGCTGGAGGTCCTTGGGACCTTGAAGGAAAAGATATAATCACGGTTGATTTGATAATTACAGAGAAGAGAATTTTGAAGGTTGTCTTTTGACTGTGGAGGAAAAAAAACATGTGTGTGACTTATTTAGTTTGGGGTGATAATCTTTATTGGTAGAAGTGGCACTTCTAAATTAGGTTTACCAAAATGGGATTTTTTAAAAGTGAGGGCCACTAGCTGTTATAGAGCAATTTGAGTTTTTCCAGACGTCTCCTACATTTTTGTTGTTGTTGGAACGGTGTTGAAGAGATTATAAAAATATATTTATTTTTCAAAGCTGATGTCACTTATTCTTCCACAGTGTGAAAGACCCAAGTTATAAAATGCTATCCCTAGCAATGTGCTCAGCAATGGAAGGATGTTGGGGGGGTTTTTTGCCTTCAAGTCATTTCCAATCCATGGCAATCTATGGATAAGTGAGGAATCAAACAATATGGCTAGAAGTTTCTTCATTATAGGGGCCATGGTGCTGCAGTGGGTTAAACCGCTGAGTTGCTGAACTTGTTGACAGGATGTTCGGCAGTTTGAATCCATGGGACGGGGTGAGCTCTCATTGTTAGGCACAGCCTCTGCCAACCTAGCAGTTCAAAAACATGCAAATGTGAGTAGATCAATAGGTACTACTCCGGTGGAAAGGTAAGAGCACTCCATGCTGGCCACATGACCAGGAGGTGTCTGCGGACAATACCGCCTCTTCAGCTTAGAAATGGAGATGAGAACAACCCTCTAGAGTTGGAATTGATTAGACTTAGTGTCGAAGGGAAACTGTGCCCGGGCTATCAATGCCTTGTGAAAGGGCAAAGACGTGGTTTATCTATACCAGGGAATTGCTTTTTTGCCTCAGGACTCCATGGAGCAAACTGAACACTGGCTAACTCAAATGCTTTGTTGTCCATTACATCAGTTAATTTCACTCAGGCACTTTGCTTAATTTCCCCAAAATAATAACTGGTGACGTAGTCTGCAAAATGAGGTAGAAAGGTTCTTATTTTAAAGTTCCTTTAACTGTTTTTGGTCCAGGAAGCTGTAGCGGAAAAGCTCTCTGAGTCGTTTCTCTTCTAATGGCTTTGAGGTAGGAACACTCGCAGCCCCAGTCAGATGTCCAAACTTGAAGTCACAACACAAAGTCTTCCTCTTGTGGCCAGATCCCAGCTTAATAGCCATGAAAGCTAGAATAACAATGGTTGTTTTGGACAGTATGCATGAAACTGCCAAATAAAACATTAAAGCAAAAGCAACTTGTTGAAAAAGACATGACATCTTGCTAGATTGGCCAATGAACAGTAAAGCACAAAGGAATGAAAGGAGACTAGTAAGTAGAGTAAAACTCAGGTTTGGGTTGTTGGCTCTGACTATGGGAGTAGTTCTGTGCTTAATAAGCACCAATGTAGTGATCAAAGAGAAGGAGATTGCAATGGTGGCCAAACATACCCAGGCCCAGATTACCCATAAGGCCACCCCCTAGGCCATGGCCTAGGGTGGCACCCATGGGGGGGCAGCAGGTCCGGACCCCCCCCCCCAAAGTAAAAAAAATTCGAAATAATATTCACAAAAAATATTCAAAAAAATTCAAAAAATAATTTAAAAAATAAAGTGTGCGTGCGCATGGCTGCCCCCCCCCCTTTGCTCGCTCCAAAGGCTCTTCCCCCACCCTTGCCCCGCCCCTGGCTCCACGCCTGCCTCCTTGCTGGCATGGTGGCTTTAGGAGGGAGGGAGGAGCCGTGGGGAGGCCCCGGGGGTGGGGCTTTAGTTCCTCCTCCTCGCACCAGCGGAGCCGGGGGCGGAGCAGAGCTGGGGGTGGGGCTTTGCTCCTCCTTGCTGGTACGGGGGCGGGGCAGGGTGGAGGCAGGGGTGGGGTTTTCCTCCTCACCGGCGAGGGGGCGGGGCGGGGTGGGGCAGGGTGGGGTGAAGCCGGGGAGGAGCCGGGGGTGGGGCTTTCCTCCTCCTCGCCGGTGAGGGGGCGGGGCAGAGCGGAGCCGGGGCAGAGCCAGGGCAGAGCCGGGGGTGGGGCTTTCCTCCTCCTCGCCGGTGAGGGGGTGGGGCGGAGCGGAGCCGGGGCAGAGCCAGGGCAGAGCCGGGGGTGGGGCTTTCCTCCTCCTCGCCGGCAAGGGGGCGGGCCGGGGTGGGCGCAGCGGAGCCGGGGGCGGCAGATGGGCCTTTTGGCCTAGGGCGACCAAAAGGGCCTGATCCAGGCCTGAACATACCCCCAAAGGTTATTTGAAAGACAAGAAGCTTATTAGGCCTGGGTAGGTTCGTCGGAATGTTTCTAAAATCGGAGTGAATTCGGATTAAATTCACTTTTGAAGTGGTTTTGAAGCGATGTAAGTGAATTTGCCATTTCGACGCCACCACCACCATTTTCAGAAAGGAATCGGCGGGTTTCCCTTCCCTGGCATTCCCTTCCCTGTGTAGCTCTCACCCCAGTTCTGAGTGGAGAGAAGGCATCTGCATCCAGACTGGGTGTTTAACCCAGTTTGGATGCAGATGCCTTCCCTCCGCTCAGAACTGGGGCAACAGCCACGTTTAATGTGGCTGTCGCCCCAGTTCTGAGCTGAGGGAAGGCATCCCCATCCAAACTGGGTGTTTAACCCAGTTTGGACGCGGATTCCTTCCCTCCCCTCAGAACTGGGGGTGATAGCCGCCTTTAATGCGGCTGTCGCCCCAGTTCTGAGCGGTCTGAGTGGAGAGAAGGCATCTGCATCCAGACTGGGTGTTTAACCCACCCACCCCTTATATACAGGGGGATTTATACTGTATGTCCTACAAAACTCACTCGGCCACATCATCTTTATTCCTTCATTTCAGTTTATCTTGTCAATTCCCAAAAAAAAAAGTATGCCACTTTAAACATACCCGGGAACCTAGTAAAATGCCCCCTCTCCCCCCGAATTGCCTTGTTGAAGGGGAAGATCCTCCCGGTTGTTGGCTGGATTTGGGGATGGGGAGAATGTGGCATCAGAGAGGAAAAGTCACCCTAAATGGGTAGCCTCAGTCTGTGGCCACTATTAACACGCAAAGACAGGCTTGGGTTTCTTCCCACAGGCAGGGGCAAGGCCTAAAGCAGGTATGGGCAAACCCAAGTCTGCTGCCCAGCTTCAGCCAGACTCAGCTCTTAATGCAGAGGAGAAGGAGGAGGCTATGCGGCCATCCGGTGAGTGTATCACCTCCTCTCAGGCTAAAGCCCTGAGGGCTGGCCTTCCGGAGCTGCTTTAATTTCATCTCTCTCTCTCTCTCTCTCTCTCTCTCTCTCTCTCTCTCTCTCTATATATATATATATATATATATATATATCCCCCAGAAAACAAAGCTGCCTGCCTATAGAAAATTTCCATTCAGAACTTGTACCGCACGTACCAGTGGGAAGCTGGGTCAGTCTATAAACCTTTTTATAAAAACTTTGAAAATTCTCCAAAAATCCATGGATAAGTCAAAAGTTATGAAATTCAGTGAGCTAACAGTGGTTAATGTGTTCTACCACTGTAACAAGTTTCATCATGATTGGTCTAAAAATGAAGGAGGAACAATCCCCTGAAGTTCCCCCAGTGCCAGTGCTGTTTCTTTCCTACTGTGCATGCGTGTCCAGTGCCACCATTAACAAAGCCATTCTGAAATTTTGGAATTTTTTTGGAAAATTTCCGCATTTTTGGGGGAAAATTTCAGATGTCATTCAGATTCGAAGTACAAAAGACAGCAGACTAAGTTAGCACAAAGTCATGGACAAACATAGAACTGAGGGGGCCAGGGCCTCCGCTCCCTACTGGGAAAGGTCCTTTGTTCGACATCAGTGGGAGCTGAAGTCCAAAATATATGGAGGAGCAGAGTTTGAGAAACACTGATCTAGATGTACCAATATTGTCATGTTAACTATTTTTGCTATTTCTAGACTGTATTTTGGAATAAAGAAATCACATGACATTTGAACATGCCAAATTTTAAAATGATAAAACATAGTGAAATTAATTACAACAGCATATAACATTGAAAGCAACAGTAGTAAAATACCACAATACATTCAAATCTTGACCCAATAATAATCTCCCATTTGAACAGGAACAAGAGCTGAGTCTATTTAGCCTGAGATCAGGAACAGATGGTGTCTTTAGGGAAGTGTTTTTCAACCTGGAGGTCAGGACCCCTGGGGGGGGGGGTCGAGAGGGGTTTTCAGAGAGGTCGCCAAAGACCATCAGGAAACATATTTATGATAGTCTTAGGAACCCCTTTGTCAGAGAAGGCTGAAGATCTCTCCACCTGTTCTTCTCTTCCTTTTAGGAAACAGATGATGAATCCTCCTACCAAAATCCCTCCTCCTGCTGTGATTGGCTGGCCTCTTAGCTGGCCTCTTAGCCAAGAGGAGGCCTGTTTCTGAGACTTCAAGTGGGAAGGGAATGCCATGTTTGGAGTATGGCAGTGTGGTGTGCATGTGCACATGTATGGGTGAGGGAGAGTGTGTGAGGCTGCAGGGAGGCTTATGCCAGCAAGTCCCTTCAAAGCATGGGGGTTTTATGTGAGACGTTTGGCCCAATTCTATCGGTGGGATTCAGAATGCTCTTTGGTTGTAGGTGACCTAAACATTCAGCAACTTCAATTCCCAAATGTCAAGGTCTGTTTTCCCCAAACTCCACCAATGCTCATATATGGGCATATTGTGTATTCATTCCATGGGTGGTCCAGAACTATGATTGTTTAATTCCACAGTGCTCTCTGGATGTAGGTGAACTACAACTCCAAAACCCAAGGTCAATGCTCACCAAACCCTTCCAGTATTTTCTGTTGGTCATGGGAATTCTGTGTGCCAAGTTTGGTTCAATTCCATCATTGGTGGAGTTCAGAATGCTCTGATTGTAGTTGAATTATAAATCCCAAAAACTACAACTCCCAAATGATAAAATCAACCCCCTCCCCTACCCCAACCCAGCAGTATTCAAATTGGGGCATATTGGGTATTTGTGCTAAATTTGGTCCAGTGAATGAAAATACATCCTGCATATCAGATATTTACATTACGATTCATAACAGTAAATAATATGTAAATATAATATATAAATAATATAAATATGTTGTCTCAACGTGTGTTCATTTTAAAAAATGAAGCAGCTCTTTATTCCCTATTAACCCAAGCAAGCAGTCACTCGCAATTGACTAAACCCCCCTCCTTAGAATGGGGCATGGCATGACTTGAACCTCACTTTCTTTTCTGCATTATCAGCTGCCCTTGCTTGTTTAATGCAGGGTGCACCAAAATAATGAAACATTTTGGAGAAAAAATGCAACCCAGTAAGCCAAGACTAGATGCTAAGATGGAGAAGATCTCCACAGCCACTGTGTGTTTCCCCTTGGTGCTCAAATAGGCTGGGACAAAGCATAACCAAACACTACAGAAGAGCAGCATGCTGAAGGTGATAAATTTAGCTTCATTGAAACTGTCTGGTAACTTCCTGGCAAAGAAAGCCACGGTGAAGCTGATGAGGGCTAGCATCCCCATGAAGCCCAGGACACCGTAAAACAGGACGGTGGAGCCTTCATTACATTCCAGCACAATTTCTTTAATCAGGGAGTGTTTGTCCAAATCTGGGAATGGGGGAGAGATTGCCAGCCACACCGTACAAATAATGGTTTGAATAAAGGAAGAGGAAATGACAATGGAGCCGGCCAGTCTTCTCCCTATCCATTTCCTCATCCTCGACCCCGGTTTGGTGGCCAGGAAAGCTAGAACCACAATGGTGGTTTTGGCCAAAATGCAAGAAACAGCCACCGAGAAGATGACCCCAAAAACAGTCTGTCGGAGGAGACAGGTCACTTTCTGAGGTTCACCAATGAAAAGGAAAGTGGAAAGGAAGGAGAGCAGGAGGGCAATGAGTAGAGTATAGCTGAGGCTGCGATTGTTGGCTTTGACGATGGGGGTATCTGAATATTTAAGAAAAAGCGCAAGCACCAAGATGGTCATGAAAGAAAAGGAGACCGCAAGAGTGGTCAAAGCAATCCCCAAAGGTTCTTCATAACTCAAGAAGCTTCTCTTTTTCCGAATGCAAAAGTTCTTGGCGTTGTTTGAATATTGATCTTCCTGACATTCGGTACAGTCATCCATATCTGGAAAAGAAATCAAAGTATATTTACAAGAGGAAATCCTACCCATAGCAGTTAACAAAAATGTTTTTATATTCACGGCTCACCTTGCTGATTTGAAATCTTTCCTTCTGGGCATGGAAGGCAATTATAGCAACAGAATGGCATCCCTTCCACCTTAATTTTACTATAGCCTTCTTGACACTTTTCATTACACATGGAAATGGGCTGCACCTATGAATAAATGGGAAGTAAAATATGTATATTTTTATTTGTAAAATTATTTGTTTAATTATGTCCCATTTGTTGTTTTATCATTATATGTTGGTATTACACTGAGAGTATTTGGAATACAACACGTTGCCTGGACATATTACTAGAACCTTTGGTCTATGCATATTGTCAAATGTTAGGAATTGTTGGAAGGGGGGCTCAAATCATGTAGAAGCTTAAACATGTAAGCTGTGAAGGATTAGTATTCTGAGTGAAATGTAAACTCATATATCACTGCTTGTATGTACTGTCCTGTAATCCTGGTGATGGAGTTAAGTGTAGAACATCTGCCAGGACTCATGATGCAAGACACTGGTGACCTTGCTTTGGAGGAGGGACTGATAAGTCAGCGTTGTTTGCTCTCTTCTGTGCTGTGTGCTGTTTGGTGTAGGAAGCATGATTGCTCTGTCTGTACAATAAATATATTTTCACTAACTCTGAAGTTTGAAGCTGCAACTATTTCCTGACATAAGCTACTCCCATTCACTCATCTATATGGTCAGCAACTTAATGTTAAAGATAGGGCCAGTAAAACATGTAACATTGCTCTATGTTCCCTTGACTGTGTAGGGTGCTCTTCATGTATAGAACCTTTCCAGGAGAGCTACTGGTAACACGGGCCTACAAAACTTAGGGTCATAAAAACATTTTAATGTATGTTGGTTTTATAGGAATTGGGCATTCATGCTCCAAAAATGACCTCAGATTTGGTGCATTGTGGACATTTTTTCCACAACTTGGATTTGACATTTTGGTTCTGTAATAAGTGACTGCCCAAAGAGTAAATACTAAGGAAGGGGTTAAAGTCTTCTAATAGATGTTCAAAACACGTTAATTTGTGGTTATAAAACACAAAAAACTGTTTAAAAGCACTGGAACATCAACATCCATACTGCATCAAAATGGTGTACCAATTGAATTGAGAAAATATTGAATTTTTGAAAGAAATTTATGTGGTATGACAGTTTTATTGTGTTTTTTTCACCCAGCACCCCAAAATACATCAAAAACAGCTAAAATTTTGAAAAATGTTGGGGAGTTTTAATCATTGGAAGCTTGAGTATTAAGGATTTCAGGAGCATAAGAAGTAAGATATGGTTTGAAAAGCCCTACCATGTTGGGCCAGGTGATATCACTTGCAGAAATGCTTAACCTCTTCTCGACTGGAACATGAGGATCAATCGTTCCAATTTTTACTTTGATAATGGAAAGGTTTGCGAATATGACCCAGTTGATAATGTCAAAACCATCTTCTATTTCTCCATTTTGATTAAAGGAAACTTTTCTCCCAGCACTATTGTTAAATGAAACACTTCTCAAATAGGGGTGTAGCTAGACAGAATGACAAGAAGGTAGGTGATAAAGGCAACAAGAGCATGCAAAGATACAAAATTAAGATCTATTGGAAGAGCTAGGGATATTATTCACTGGCCACACAATCTAGATCCAGTCTAGAGCATAAATACTTCTGGGTCCCAGAGACATAGGTCCCAGAGGCAGCTAGTTACCCCTGGTAAAACCTGCTGTGCTACTGTCTACACCCTGCTGGACTAAGACCACATTGACCACATTGGACCTTTACTTCACCCTTCATGTTGCTGTCACCACTCCCAGTTAACTACTGAGCTCCAATCCCCAGGTCATTGTGGGCACTCTGTTCCAGATCAACAGATCTGCATGACTAGCAACAAGGATGGTGGCAATGTCCACTCTTTCTTGCTGGTTGTGTGGCCACCATGTCCTGACATCAGAACTCTCAAAAGGCTATGGTTAGGCTTTGACAAGGTTCTCAGATGGAGCTCTGTGACCATCTAACAGCAATAGTGCCAATATAGGCACAAGTTCTAGTCCATTTCCCTGCATTGATTAGGGGATGGCAACAGGGGAATTTGGTTGAATAGGAGCTGATCCAGTTGCCCAGCCAGTCCCTAAGATCCAGGATAGCCCAGAATTTGAACTCTGGAATATACCCCCATCTTTGCAACATTCAGCAATGATACAGTGTAGATGAAAGCTCAACAGAATGGTTGTGGTCCTGGGCACTCTGGACAATGGCCCTGGATCTGGCATGTAAACCTCCTGGTGTATTATGAGCCCCTAGTTGAACATCTAGATCAGTGTTTCCCAACCTTTTTTGAGCCGCGGCACACTTTTAACATTAAAAAAATCTGGGGGCACACCACCAACCAAAATGACACAAAATGACACTCTAACACAGTAAAGAACGGCTGGGGGATGGTGGCCTGCTGGGAGCAGCTGCTGGGAGTGCCGAACCGGGGGAGGGGCCAGGCCGCGCCATGCCCCGCCCCCTCCCCTCGGCTTCGACTCTCCCAGAGCTTCTCCAGTCTTGAGGGGGCAATGCCAAGCCAGCGGTGGCAGAGCCAGCACAATGCTGGCTTGGCACTGCCCCCTCAAGGCGGGAGCAGCTGCTGGGAGCATCAAGGCCGGGGGAAGGGGACGGAGCCAGGCCGCGCCATGCCCTGCCCCCTCCCCCCGGCTTCAGCTTTCCCAGCAGCTTTTCCAGCCCTGAGGGGGCAGTGCCAAGTCAGCGGTGGCAGAGCCAGCACAATGCTGGCTTGGCACTGTCCCCTCAAGGCTGGAGCAGCTGCTGGGAGTGCCAAAGCCATGTCCCACCCCCTCCCCCCTTTCCCACAGAGGAGGAGCATGAGCGGTGGACAGACTTCAGTGGGTGGGGCTCCTCCTCCACGCGGCTTCAGCGAGCGAGGGGCGGGAGTCATGGCAGGATTCATGGCGGATTGGAGGCTGGCTGGGGAAACGGCCGAAGGAGGCAGAGCCCTGGCCCCTTCTTCTTTTTCTTCGCCAACACCTGGCCCTTCCTCCTCCTCTCCCAAGCAGCAGGAGTTCGGCAGGAGGAGGGGGCAAGGAAGGGGGGCAGAGAGCTTTTCTCGCGGCACAGCAGGAGGTCCGTCACAGCACACAAGTGTGCCGTGTCACAGCAGTTGGGAAACACTGATCTAAATAACTCACCAGACCTTTTGAATATGATGCAGACAAAGTACGAGATGGGTAATCCTAAATACCACAAACAAATGCACAGGACACTACCTGCCACAGCTGCTGCTGCTGCATCTGTCCCCTCCTATCTTGCATTCCACTGTGTTTAACTTTGTATGAGTGCATAGCTTGTAAAGCATGGGCCACAGCATAGACAGCATTGTAGACACTGTAGCTCTGAGCAGTCATGGTCATTTCAAACAAAGACCCAGGAAGAGTTTCTAATTTCTCCTCTCCAGTGCAGATGTTTCCAGTGTCCTCATTTGAGCCAGTGCTTGGGAAAGAACATTGAAACACCAGTTCCCAAAAGATCCTCATCAAGCTCTCCTGATTTTCTGAAGTAGGGTTCATGGTCTGAAGGAATTGCTGGAATCCTGGGACCTCCTCTGAAGAAACTGCAAGAGACATTGCTCCGTGGAAGAAGTGCATGCTACAATTCCTTTGAAAAGGAATGGATGTAAATTCCATCTGGGCTGACATGATCCAGACATGGCTCTTGGATGGCATCTCCTCAAATTC
This sequence comes from Anolis apletophallus, assembly GCA_030556195.1. NCBI lineage: Eukaryota > Metazoa > Chordata > Lepidosauria > Squamata > Anolidae > Anolis > Anolis apletophallus. Next base: position 139,839,451 of record JARBWK010000008.1, on the reverse strand, counting down.
TGCACCATGGTAGACCATTCTCAAAACCACTATGCACTGATTCTCACAATATAAGATGACAACCTTGGTGGTGCTTCTTGCAATAATCCCATATATTTCATAATACTTGAACACTAAATTGTCAATATTAGTGGAAAAAGACTCTCGGGGTAATTCTTTTATAAAATCAAAGCAAATACCTTTCTGGTGGAACATGGGAAGTATGTCATGCACAAAAGTTTCACCACTGTCATTTCCTATATAAACCACCCCAACCCAAGTCCAGTTGAAATTCAAGAGCAAATGGAGAATGCCTTCATTTTGATGGTACTCATTTGGGAACATCCGGTGGAGTGAAGCATCTTGGGCATTGTTAGTCATCCCAGGGGCAGATCCATATATGAGCTTAGGAAAGAAAGGCAAAAACAGAAATGCTCATATCTTTATTTCACAGCATTATTATTACCATAGACAAACAGTGACATTTTCCACTAGAGTCGGAATTAGTTTCTCCCATTTCTTTTGTTTTGTTCGTTTCTTCAGGAGCATCAGATGTTTTAATCTGTTTTTAATATGTTGTTCTGTATCCTGCTTGTGTGAGCCGCCCCGAGCCTCCCGGGAGTGGCGGCATAGAAACCCAATAAATAAATAAATAATTAAATGAGAAACCCACTCCCTGCACAAAAATCAGCTTGACATGAAAGCAAGCTGGAGCTGATCCCGGCTCCAAGCCAGCTTTCTTCTGCTGCCAGGCGCCTTCTAGAAGAACTTGCCTCTTTGCCAAGTACGTGTGGGCTGTGAGGCCCAGAAAGTGTGTGCATCTGCCAGAACCTGCAGCTGAACACCTCTTACTCTGGAATAAGCTTTCCGGGATTGCACGCCACACCACACACACACACTCTCTCTCTCTCTCTCTCTTTGGAAAGAGAGTGCATCTGTGGCGTGCAGGCCCAGAAAGCGCATGCATCTGCCAGTACCTCCAGCCAAGCACATCTTATTCTAGAGCAGGGCTGTCCAACTGGCGGCCCCCGGGCCGTATACGGCCCCCCAACCCCTTCCCCACGGCCCCCTACCCTCCTGCAAGATATCTGCCTTTTAAGATTTAAAAAAAAATTTAAAATATTTTTTTGGAATATTTTTTTGGAATATTTTTCGAATATTTTTATTTATTTTTTTTCATGGGGGGGGTGAGGGGCGGGGCAGGGAGGAGGAGCAGGCTCTCTTCCTCCTCCTCCTACTTCCCTCCCTCTCCCCCTCTCCCTCCCTCCTTCTTTCTCTCTTTCCCCCTTTCATTCCTTCCCCCTTCCACCACCTGAAGGAAAGAGGGAAGGAGAGAGAGAGAGTGCACGAGTGAGAGGGGGCGTGGCCAGAGTGAAAAAGGGGCGGGGCCGAGTTCGGAGCAGGGGGGGGTGCTCATTCATTCCCTTTCCGGCTTCCTCCTCTCCTGAGGCTTCGTGCCAAGTTTGGTCCTGATCCATCATTATTTGAGTCCACAGTGCTCTCTGGATGGAGGAGAACTACAACTCCCAAACTCAAGGTTCAGTACTTTCTGTTGCTCTCATGAGAGTTTAGGTTTGATTCAACATGGCTGAGGAATGCTTTGATTGTGTTTTCCCCTTATGGCAGAAGGAGGTAGGACTGGATGGCCCTTGGAGGTCTCCTATTCTAGGAACCCATTGTAATTATTATTATTATTATTATTATTATTATTATCATCAGAGGCTGAATGGCCATCTGTGAGGAATGCTTTGATTGTGTTTTCCCCTTATGGCAGAAGGAGATTGGACTGGATGGCCCTGGATGGCCCTTGGAGGTCTCCTATTCTAGGAACCCATTGTAATTATTATTATTATTATTATTATTATTATCATCATCAGAGACTGAATGGCCATCTGTGAGGAATGCTTTGATTGTGTTTTCCCCTTATGGCAGAAGGAGATTGGACTGGATGGCCCTGGATGGCCCTTGGAGGTCTCCTACTCCAGGAACCTGTTGTTGTTGTTGTTGTTATTATTATTATTATTATTATTATTATTATTAGCAGAGGCAGAATGAATATTATGCCTTATCATTCAGGGTTATAGGCCTGTGTGGAAGGGCCCTGGCTTCTTATTTGCCTTCCTTTCCACATCTGAATAAAATCCCATGTTATTTGCTTTAAACCAGATTATATGAGTGTGGACTCCGATAATCCAGTTCAAAGCAGGTATTCTGGGTTATATGGCTGTGTGGAAGGGCCCTGAATCCACACTGCAATATAATCCAGTTCAAAGCAGGTTTTGTGGGGTTTCCTGCCTGGATATTCTGCGTTATATGGCTGTGTGAAGGGCCCTGACTCCACACTGCAATATAATCCAGTTCAAAGCAGGTTTTGTGGGGTTTCCTGCCTGGATATTCTGAGTTATATGGCTGTGTGAAGGGCCCTGAGTCCACACTACAATATAATCCAGTTCAAAGCTGGTTTTGTGGGGTTTCCTGCCTGGATATTCTGCGTTATATGCAGGGGCGGCCCCAGGGATTCCGCGACCTACGCGGCCGCGTAGAGCGCCATCGCCTGGGAGGGGCACCACCGGCTGGGAGGGGCGCCGCCGCGCCGACTCCGCGCCCCCACCGCCGCCACACTGCCCTGCGCCGCCGTCCGCGCGTGCGCAGAAGCACCTACAGGCGCTATAGCGCCTGTAGACGCTTCTGCGCACGCGCACTCCCTCCCAAGCGCGTCTGCCGCTTTGGAGCCAGCGCGCATGCATGAGTGGCGGCGGGGGGGGGACAAAATTTCTTCGCGTACCCCCCCAAATTAGGTCGGGCCGGCCCTGGTTATATGGCTGTGTGAAGGGCCCTGAGTCCACACTGCAATATAATCCAGTTCAAAGCAGGTTATGTGGGGTTTCCTGCCTGGATATTCTGCGTTATATGGCTGTGTGAAGGGCCCTGAGTCCACATTGCAATATAATCCAGTTCAAAGCAGGTTTTGTGGGGTTTCCTGCCTGGATATTCTGCGTTATATGGCTGTGTGAAGGGCCCTGAGTCCACACTGCAATATAATCCAGTTCAAAGCAGGTTATGTGGGGTTTCCTGCCTGGATATTCTGCGTTATATGGTTGTGTGAAGGGCCCTGAGTCCACACTGCAATATAATCCAGTTCAAAGCTGGTTTTGTGGGGTTTCCTGCCTGGATATTCTGCATTATATGGCTGTGTGAAGGGCCCTGAGTCCACACTACAATATAATCCAGTTCAAAGCAGGTTTTGTGGGGTTTCCTTCCTGGATATTCTGAGTTATATGGCTGTGTGAAGGGCCCTGAGTCCACACTGCAATATAATCCAGTTCAAAGCAGGGACTGGGACTTGATACTGGGATTTTGGTGTTCATCTCTATCTCCAAGTCAAAGCCCCGGTGTCCTCCACAGACACCTCCAAGGCGGGGAGAGGGTGGAGCCAGGGAGGGGGCAGGAGGGGTGGAGCCTGGGTGGAGCCGGGGAGGGGGCAGAGCTGGGGTGGAGCCAGGGAGGGGGCGGAGCCTGGGTGGAGCCGGGGGGGCGGAGCTGGGGTGGAGCCGGGGAGGGGGCAGAGCCGGGGGCGGAGGCAGACCCTTCGGCCCCCCAGGTCATCAGTAACTGGAATTCCGGCCACAGGTCCGGTAGAAGTTGGACAGCCCTGTTCTAGAGTAAGAGGTGCTCAGCTGCAGGCGCACATGCTTTCTGGGCCTGCATGCCATGCCACACACGCATTCTCTTTCTAAGGAGAGTGTGTGTGGTGTGGCATGCAGACCCAGAAAGCATGTGCACTTGCCAGTGCCTGCAGCCGAGCGCCTCCTCTAGAGTGGAAAGAAACAGGAGGTAAGAAGCCTCCCTAAAGCACGTGCCAGGAAGGAGAGCCTGAGTGGGACGCCCCCACCCCAATGGTCCAATAGAAAACAGATCTTTTGGGGCCCCAAACCAAAAACAGAAATCTGCCTTCCTGATTTCGGGAGGCTCCCAAAACAAGATCAGGGCCCCCACCAAAAGCTGGGATATGAAACGGGTCAAGGTTTACCCCAATTGCACGACCCTAATTTCCACCCAGTCATCAATCAATGTTTCATGGACAGCCAAAGAGATTTCCCTGGCCAAATTGTAGAAGGAAAGTATACTTGGTGCGGCTTACATGGGCACGAGCCCGATCAACATGGTTAAAATAAAGTACATTAAAATATATAAACAACAGCATAAAACAAAACAAAACGACAGCATTATAACAAAATATAAAAACAAACATCAACCAATAACCTGTGAGTCCTGTGATAATGATCAGTCTCTGGGCTTGTCCATGTACTTTAACTGGGTAGGGCGCTATTGGTTTTCTGAGGAAGATATATTATTTTTCTGTTTTTTCACCTTTCACCATACACTACTGGAGACAACTCCACATTATGTTTAATGATAGGAAAGATCCTGAGAGATTCAATGAGACTTCCATTTGGGTCTGAACTTTATCTTGAAAAATTGAACAATGGAGACATAATTTCCCATTTTAAATACCCAGCAGGAATGAATAGAGGAGCCTCTGCTGCATAGATTATTGAAAACCCCAAACAAAGCTTTGCTGATAAACAGAATAACAGGTTGTCAGATTATGTCTTCTTTGCCAACTGGTTTCTATCTTGAAACCACACAAAGGTGATCTAAACCATAAAGATGGAGTGAATGACTTATTGGAATCCAAAGTTTCATGTGTATGTCTTACCTGTGGGACTTTGTAAAGGTTCAAAATGTTGGCCACATACTGACAGAACTGGGGGTTAGGACCCATGATAACAGAAACTGTGTTGTCCTGGTCATCACACTTGTAATTTGGGATGAATCTGTTATGGGTGGAAAGAAGCTCCATCGAAGCAAGGTAAGTCCACTTTGCCATGAAATAGTTGTTGAAGACATGGATGCCCAGGGTGATATTAGGTAAGATATGGGGGTTTTCATTGATCTCCTTTACAGCAAATGTCAAAGCCAGGATGTGCTGGTAATTTTGACTAAAGAACCTATAAAGAGAGTTAAATCCTTTGTCAGAAAACATCTCTTTCAGAATATGAAATCTGCAACCAATTTAATATAGCCTGTGATTGGTATTGTAGAAAAATACTGAAGATGGTAACGACAATCAAGAAATGCACACTGAGACCAAGACTTCTGTGAATAGCAGCTGATTGGCAGGATGGATTTGAGAGCCACAAAACACAGAAACGGAACCTCATTCAAACAAAGTTTCAAACACATATTGCTTTAGTTGTATTGAAATTTAAAAGACTATGCTATCTTTCTCTTTTCTGCATTTAGGTACTAGACAAATAGTTACTTTTTGGACATGAATAGTTAAAATGGATAGTTAAAATGTACAAAGGTAAAGCCAAATATGGCATGATTGAGAGTAAGAAATGGAAATGTAACATCAGTGAACAATAGGTAAAGGTAAAGGTTTTCCCTGACATTAAGTCCAGTCGTGTCTGACTCTGGGGGGTGGTGCTCATCTCCATTTCTAAGCTGAAGAGCTGGCATTGTCCATAGACACCTCCAAGGTCATGTGGTTGGCATGATCGCATGGAGCACTGTTACCTATTTATCTACTCACATTTGCATGTTTTCGAACTGCTAGGTTGGCAGGAACTGGGGCTAACAGCAGGAGCTCACACCGCTCCTCTGATTTGAACCTGCAACCTTTTGATCAGAAAGTTCAGGAGCTCAGTGGTTTAACTCAATGATAGCAGGAAAAAAGAGGAGATAATCGGGAGTAGGGAGGGACACAGTGTCTGTTCTATAAAGTTATACAGTAACAATAGTGAGAGCAGCATAAGCAACAATGGATACAGCAACCATATGACCAAGGACAAACTAAGATAAAAGTATGTACATCAAAACTATTCTGCTTGAAACCAGTCTAAAGGATGGTTACAAATACCTTTACGAACCATCACAAAGACTAAGATCCTCTGGGGAGGCCCTGCTCTCGATCCCACCACTGTCACAGGTGCGTTTGACAGGTACGAGAAAGAGGGCCTTCTCAGTGATTGCTCCTCAGCTATGTAACTCCATCCTGGTGAGATTAGATCCACCCCCTCCCTCCTGTCCTTTAGAAAGATGGTAAAAACCTGGCTGTGGGACCAAGCCTTTGGGGCAGTACAATGAGGCAATGATAGTAAATCCACTGTGCTGACCAGAGCCAACATGGTGTTTTGAGATTGTTTTAAACAACGGATTTAAAGTAACTAAAAGATGTAACTGTTTTTAGTATTTGTGTAGATTTATAGTTATTTTATGTTCCGACATGGAATGCTTGCCGTATATATGATGTGCTCGGCCCTGAGTCCCCCTAGGAGTGAGAATGGCGGAATATAAATGTTTATAATAATAATGATGATAATTTATTTATTTATTTATTTATTATTTGGTTTTGTATTCTGCTCCTCCCTGCAGGCTCGGGGCGGGTCACAACATATAAAACCGGCACCATGTGGTGGCCATGCAGCCATACAGTAAAACAGTAAAACATTAAAACAAT